>DF360973.1:4500-16731 GCA_000787875.1 Solanum virginianum | reverse complement strand
TAAAATGAGCTTATGTATATGATAAATTCTATATAAAGTATTGCATTAGACAATGCCCAATTCGGGGGGACTAATAACCCGGATAACTTTGATGGGGGTTTGTACTCATCAACCTAGGGATGTGTTTGTACTTCTCCACCTGGTGATGGGGAGGCATCATCTCTAACCTAGATGGGGTTTGTATTCTTAAACCTAGGAAAGGGTTTGTACTTCTCCACCTGGTGATGGGGAGGCATCATCTCTAACCTAGATGGGGTTTGTATTCTTAAACCTAGGAAAGGGTTTGTACTTCTCCACCTTAGTGATGGGGCAGCATTATCACCAACCTAGATGGGGATTTGTACTCATCCACCTCGGTGATAGGGCAATATTGTCACCAACCTAGATGGGGGTTTGTACTCATCCACTTAAGTGATGGGGCGGCATTATCACCAACCTAGATGAGGGTTCGTACTTATCCACCTAAGTGATGGGACGACATCATCACTAACCTACCCAAGGGTTGTAGTACATTCAAATATACTAACGCATACTCTATGCCTACATGATGTTACCAAAGGAATACTGTAGAATTCAATTGATGTAATTTGAGTGTTAACCGACTTATCTCCCTAGGGGGAGGGGTTGCAATAACAAGTAGAAAAGTAAACCTAACTAACACAAGAGTTTAACCAATATGGAGAGAAACTAGGGTATTGTGTTCCCCATGATTCCTTAACTAGTATTACTGGATCACCTAATTTTTTTATAGTGTGTAACATGCAGGATGGTAGGTTAAGTTAACCAAAGCCTTTGGTCTAGGCGAGAAGTAAATTTTACTATATGACTTGGCCCATCTCAGCAGTGTGACATTACTAACCCTTACATATTCGTCCTAGTACAACCTCCCCTTGGTCTAGTTCGGTTGATTAGATGAGAACACATCAATCAAATCTTGTTAATTAATCTCTTTTCCTATTCATTACTACCTAGGTCCAGTCAGTAACACTAGGCGGATTCTAATGTTGGACACCACCACAAAATATGCAAAACAAAGAGAATTAATTAATACATGTATGCACACTTTCCAAGAATTATGAATTATCCTATTTTACCCTTTTAGTTCTTCATGGTTCCTACAACCCTATTTATGGATTTTACTACTTATGATTTGTGTAGATGCAAGATTTATAAATTTGAATAACATAATAGATCACTTACACAATTGAATTAAGCATAAGTAAGGCTACTCATGATATGTGTAGATGCAGGACTTATGAATTTAAATAACATAATAGAGTGCTTACAGAATTGAATTAAGCATAAGTAAATCCAAGCTTCAATGAGAATCACAAGATTAGAAGATCAAATCAAAGTACAAGTGTTTCTCAAAACTCTCTAATATTTTCTGTATTGACCCCGAAAAGTGACAGAAAATATGCCTCGAAAGTGCCCAGAATTATAATTTCCATATATCTCAAAATTCGTGCGTTATTTCAAAAATCCAACTTCATATTCTTGTTCAGGGGGTCAAATTTAGGGAGAAGATGGTCTAACCCCAATTTTAGAGCAAACAAATTAGAATTTCAAATTTCAAAGTGATGAATTCCAGTGAGGTTAGCGCGTTACAGGCGCGACATGCTTCAGTGTTAAGAAGTGTCCAATTTTTGATTTCTGTCCAAGACTTTTAAGTCTTGGGACTAAACCTTCCCATACGAGAAAATACCTATACTTAGTCATTTTTCACCCTTATATCATTCTAAACATTCCCTAATACTTATTCAAACACTTAGCCAAATTTTTACTCCGAAAGTCAAGTCTCAAACCCTTTCTGGATCTTAAGGATTGCACTCAAGCTTCAAGTCTCCATCTCCAATCTTGTTCAAGGTTTCTTTAAAGGCTAAGGTATGTGGGTTTCTTTCATGGGTTCTTTTCACCCATGATGCCCAAGCCTCCTTTTCTTCAAATTGCATGATTTTAAGTTGATTTATTTATGGGTCTTATTTATTATGAAATTCACTACATACTATGTTGGGGTTTATGAAATTATGATTGTTTTACTATGTTTTGGGCTATGAATCTTTGATCTATCTTAAGATTTGATGATCGGTTTTGATGTATATTACTTGAGAGTGTTAAACCAACAGAAAAAGTGAATCTTTGATCTATCTTAAGATTTGATGAAGTATTTTGATGTATATTGCTTGAGAATGTTACCAAGTATCTATTGGTGGTTTTATATTGGATTTTCTAGCATGAGAACACTATTGAATGATATGGTTTTACACTAGCACTACACACCCTCTAAGTATTTGATAAAATATTCGTCTATGGTTTCTTGAGGAATTAAAAGTCCAATGCATGCCTTATGAGTTGAATGACTATATGATGATAAAATAAATATATATATATGTATATGATATTCTCTTATATAGTGTTGGATTGTGTTCATTCCCTACCCAAGGGTTGCACGTAGGGTAACCTTGTCAAGGGGTTCATACCTTGATAACCTATCGGGCTGTTTGTACTCTGGCAACACGGGTGGTAGGGTGTGATTATCCGTCGACCTTGTTGGGGGTTTGTACCCATTAACCTATCGGGGGATTTATACTATGGCACCATGGGTTGTAGGGTGCGATGATCCACTAACCTATCAGGGGTTTTGTACTCTGGCACTACGGGTTATAGGGTGTGATGATCCACCAACCGATTGATGGGGTTTGTACTTCAATCACCAAGGGTTTTAGGGTGTGACGATCCACCGATAGTTTAATGGTCTCTTCTTACACATATATTTTATCCTATATAAGCATGTTTTACTTGAAGTATCATTCAAATATGTCATATTGTTAGTATGCTATTCATTCTCTTATGATTATGCATTTCACCTATATTTACTATCTCTTGTTGCATTGCATCCTACATACTTACTACATTAAAATATATTAACGCATACTCTTTGCCCATATGATGTCACCATGTAGGAACTAGAGTATCGCTTGATCATCCTTCTACTCCACATGGCTAGTTCAATTGTCCTACAAGCTTGTTGGTGAGTCTCCAATTTTAGGGACGTTGCTTATGATATCTTGCTATATATTAAGACTATCTTCTTTTTGGTTATGTATTGACTATGCGAGTGAGCCCGGTTGCTTGTCTTAGCCCCCTCTCTTGTCTATGTAGTAGAGGTGTTGTTAAACCAATTATGTATCTATGCTATGAGTCTTGACTCTCTTATTTCTTGATGATATGATATGGAAGTTTTACCTTTAGTGCCAATTCCCTTGTCTATGCTTATTTCACATTGTGATTCTATCTGCTTTCGCCACCAAAGATATGTAATGATATACTTGAGGCTTGTTTGGGGTCCCTTTGGGTTCCCTATTCGCTGAACACATCTAGGACCTAGGCTTGGGTCATGATAAAGATGGTATCAGAGCACTAGGTTGTTAGATCCTCCGCGTCCAATACACTGCTCTAAGTAAAGTCCTATTCATGGTTATGAAGCGCACCATGACTATGAATTGGAGGCGTTGAGGCATTCTAGGAAATGTTTTATTTCTTCATGATCTATGTCGTGCAATAGAGTTAGGTCCCCCAAGGCTTATTGCTAATCCCTAATCGTTACATTTTAGGATATGCCTCAAGCTACTTTAGATGGTGATATGATTAATATGGAGATTCATAATGCTCTATGGGGAGTGGCCATAGCAGCGATAAATATTACAACTCATCTTGGTCAATAAGTGGATGCTCCCAAGACTTTGAATGGTAAAAGGAGAGGTGGTGAGGTCAAAAGGGCTCGTGTTGGAGGAAAGTTCCAAAGTCTTAAGCATAGAGGTGATGCAATGTGTCTAATATGTGATAAAGTTCATAGAGGCCCATGTTTCAAAGGCACCAATGCTTGTTTTGATTTTAGCAAAGTGGGACATAAGAGGAAGCATTGTTCTGATAGGCACACTAAGCTTAAGGAGGTAATGGTGGAATGACTAATCCCAACTGCCAAAGGTTTGGGAACTACCATGGTAGACCATGCTTAGGGAAGACTAATGCTTGTTATGGATTTAGTAAAGTGGGTCACAAGCTAGTGGATTGTCCATATGTTCAAAGGAAGTGTAAAGGTTGTCATATTGATCAAGTGGTCGATACAGCTACCGGTATGTTGAGATTTCCTTTGGCTTTGATGTGTTTGCATTGATAGGCCTGGTGTGCCACTATTTCTTTCATCATTCTTTTGGTTGCTAGTGGATCTCATATGTGTCCCGAACTCTCTTTGATGTCTATCTCATTGGTGAGCCTATTGTTGTTTGAAAGTTCATAGGTGTTGTTTTGTATTCATATTGTATTAAGTCTTGCCTTGTGACTTGTTGGATTTGTTATGGTGGTCAAGGGTAGGTTCATCTCTTATATTCTATGCTCATATTGTATTCAGTCTTACCTTTTGACTTGTTGGGTTAATGTGGTGGATTTTGATGCTATGCTTGAGATGGATTAGTTACATTGGTGTTGAGTCGCCATTGAATATAGGGCCCACAAAGGTAAGTTTTGATTCTCTATTGAGTTCATCCTTGAGTGGGGGTTTGTAAAGTGGTTGCAAAGGGGTAAGTCCATTTATTGTCTTATGGTATAATTAATCTCTAAAGGTTGCCCCCATGTTCTTATTGCATAGGGTCATGTCTTGGGATTTTGGTTGAACTTACTTTGTTGGATTGGAGGTCTTGAGGTGGTTCAGCTACTTGCATATTGTGTCTCCTTTGATTGTAGAACCCGTAAGGTTGTAATATGATGGTTAAGAATGGTCAATATATTTGGTCAACCACAATGGGTTAGTCATTTTTCTAAGCTTGATCTTAGGTTTGAGTTTTGTTCCCAAGGGATGTTGAGGGTAGGTGATATCCCTAAGTGTCTTCTAGGATTAAGAGTGAGGCTTTTGAGTAAGTTGAAGTTGTTTGGTTGGCTTATGTACTGGCTATGTTTATGGATTTCATGAATAGGGTCTTTAGTCCCTACCTTATTATGTTTGTGGTGGTCTCTAGTGATGAATTATTGATTTATTTAGAGTTAGTAAACCATTTGGGGATACTGTTGCAAATCTTAGGGTAAAAGGAGTTATATGTCAAGTATGTGAAGTGTGAAATATGGTTAGAGAAGGTTTCCTCCCTAGGCCATATGGCATCAGAGGATGGTATTAAGATTGATCCTAAGGAGATGTATGTGATTAGAAATTGGCCTAGACCTTTGACTGCCTTGAATATTAGAAGTATGTTGGGCTTAGCGGGTTATCACCAGAAATTTGTGAATGGATTCTCTTCTATTACTTCTTCCATGACTAAGTTGACCCAAAGGAAGGATAAGTTGTTTCCACTCTTATCTTGTCCTCACCGTATGGGGTGGAAAGGTTTATTTTGTATTATGATGTCGCCTGGATTGGTTTGGGTTGTGTTGATGCATGCTTGTTAGGTGGAAGTCTATGCTTTTAGATAGTTTGAGATGCATGAGAAGGGTTATCCTACCTATGACTTTGTGTTGGTTGCCATGGAATTTTCTTTGAATTTGATGTCATTGGTTATATGAGCATATATCGATGTATTTACCATCTACTAGAGTTTCTAGTATGTGTTCACCTAAAGGGATCTTATCTTGAGACAGAGGAGATGGTTAGAACGTCTTAAGGATTATGATATGATTTTGCATTATCACCCTGGTAAGAGTAATATTGTGGCGGATGCTTTGAGTAGGCTATCTATGAGTAGCCTAGCTCATGATAATGGTGGTGATGAAAAGGTGGCTAGGAGGTGCATCAGTTGGCTAGTTTGGGGGTTAGATTGAAAGAGGTTGAGAATGGCGGTGTTATTGTTGTTTATAGTTCTAAAAATTCATTGGTTGATGGGGTAAGAGCAAAGCAAGATGTTGATTCCCCCTTGTTAGAATTGAAGGCCTTGGTGAAAGAGCGCAAGGTGGAGGTTCTCTCCCAAGGGGAAATGGTGCCCTTAGGTAGCAAGGTAGGTCGTGTGTACCTTGTGTTGATGGCTTGGTGAAAAGGATTCTTGATGAGTACATAATTCTTCTTATTCTATTCACCCCAGTTCTACCAAGTGTATAGGGATTGAGAGATATGTATTGGTAAGGAGGCATGACGAAGGCATAGCCAAATTTGTTTCCGATTATCATAGTTGTCTACAAGTTAAAGTCGAGCGTGTAAGGCTAGGTGGCCTAACCTAAGACATAGAGATTCCTACTTGGAAGTGGGAGGTGATTAATATGGATTTTGGTAGTTGGGTTGGCCAAGACAAGAAAGGGTTTTGACTACATTTGGGTTGCGGTTTATAGGATGATGAAATTTCCTCATTTTCTATCTGTTAAGACTACTTATAGTGATGAAGAGTATGCTAAATTGTATATTGATATGATAGTGAGGACACTTGAGGATATGCTTAGGGGTTGTGTTCTGGAATTCATGGGTAGTCGGGATGATCATCTTCTATTGATGGAGTTTGCCGATAACAATAGCTATCATTCTAGCATTAGTAAGGCTACTTGTGAGGCTCTCTGTGGTAGGCGTTATAGATAATAGATTGGTTGGTTTGAAGGGGGAGAGATGGCTTTATTGGGTTCAGATCTGGCTATGGATACTATGGAAAAGGTAAGGTCAATTAGGGAAAGGTTTGATATATTCCCAAAGTTATCAAAAGTCATATGTGAAAGTGAGGAGAAGAGAGCTTGAATTCAAAATTGGTGATTGGGGGTAATTGAAGGTTTCACTCATGAAAGGTGTGGTTTACCCCAGTAGAGAGGGAGTTGAATTTATGGTTTATGAGTCTTCATAGGGTGTTGAGGAAGGTTAGTGAGGTTTCATACTAATAGGAAGTGCCTTTGGATACGGATATGGTTCATCCGGTTCTTCATGTTTCTAGGATTGAGTAGGGGTGTTGGAGATTCAAGTGTTACAGGACTCTTGAGGTTGTGTACATTGTGGGGGATGAGTTTCCCTATAAAGGGGTTCGGTGGAAATATTTTGGTAGATATGAGTAAAGGTTGATCTATGAGGGTGTAGAGGTTGTCAAGGCCCATTAGGAGAATCTTCAAGTCAATAGTATCTCTTGGGGAGCCGAAGTGGGCATAGAGGAGAAATATTTGTACCTCTTTCATTCTATTCAAGCTTATGATAACACATTGAGTCCTTTTATGATTCCAAGTCCTATGTTTCAGCCCTATGTCATTGCATGCATTCATGTTTATATTGAGAAAGTTCATAGTGATTTTAACACTTATGTTGAGATTTTTAAAATGGGTTTTTAAGTGTGTTGTTGCATTCTTGTTAGGGCTGAACTCTTTATGATTACTCTTCTCTTGTACGCTTCTTTGATATTCGGGGATGAATGTTCCCAAGGGGGAGTTATAGTAAGGACCCCAAAAAGTGCTCAAAAATGTGCCTCGAAAATGCCCAGAATCATAATTTCCATATATCTCAAAATCCATGCGCGATATCAAAAATCTAACTTCATATTCTTGTTTAGTGAGTCATTTGATGTGGGGGATGGGTCTAATCCCGATTTAAGAA
Organism: Solanum virginianum; assembly: GCA_000787875.1. NCBI lineage: Eukaryota > Viridiplantae > Streptophyta > Magnoliopsida > Solanales > Solanaceae > Solanum > Solanum virginianum. Next base: position 9,191 of record DF360973.1, on the reverse strand, counting down.
TAAATGATTAGCAATTTCATTTTTTGTTAATTTTGAATTTCAAGAATCAATTTGCGATGGTACAGTAATGCACAGCCATCGTGAACCTGTGTAAGTCTTGCCTTTGCGATTGGTCCGCATCATGAACCAGACGCGGACCTATGTATTTTTATCTAGGTCCAAGGCTTTTGGGTCTTAGGTCTAAGTGTTCCCAAACATGAAAATACCTATACTCTGCCATTTTTCACCCTTATATCATTGAAAATATTTCCCAATACTCATTCAAAGACTAAGCAAAATATTTTACTCTTAAACTCAAGTTTCAAAACCCTTTTCGGGTCTTAAGGATTGCACTCAAGCTTCAATTCTCCTTCTCCAATCTTCATCAGGTTCATCTTCAAAGTAAGGTATCTGGGTTTCCTTCATGGGTTCCTTTCACCCATGATGCCCAAGCCTCCTTTTCTTAAAATTTTATGATTTAAAGTTGATTTACTCATGGGTCTTATTTATTAGTAAATTCACTACATACTATGTTGGAGTTTATGAAATTGTGATTGGTTTACTATGTTTTGGGCTATGAATCTTTGATCTATCTCATGATTTGATGAAGGGTTTTGATTTATATTACTTGAGGGTGTTACCAAGTATCTATTGATGGTTTTACATTGGATTTTATAGCATGATAACACTCTTGAATGGCATGGTTTTACACTAGCACTACACACCCTCTAAGTGTTTATTTCTCATTGTCATTCTAATTGCTTCCGCCACCAAGGATGTGTAATAATATTCTATGATGCTTTTTTGGGGTCCCTTGGGGTTTCCCTTTCACCGGTCACGTCTAGGCCCTAGGCTTGGGTCGTGAAAAATTTCCTCTCAAGATTTAAGTGTCCATGTCCAATCTTCATCAATTTCATCTCCAAAGATAAGGTATGTGTGTGTCTTTTAAGGGTTCTTTTCACCCATGGGACCCGAGCTTCCTTTTTCTCTAATTTACATGATTTAAAGTTGATTTACTCATGGGTCTTATTTATTATGAAATTAAGTGCGTACTATGTTAGGGTTTATTAAATTGTGACTGTTTACTATGTTTGGGCTATGAATCTAAGATCTGATATGAGATTTGATGAAGGGTTTTGATGTATATTACTTGAGGGTGTTTCCAAGAATATATTGATTGTTTTACATTGGATTTTCTAGCATGATGAAACTCTTGAATTGCATGGTTTTACACTAGCACTACACTCCCTCTAAGTGTTTGATAAAAATTCTGGTTATGGTTTCTTGAGGAATTGAAGGTCCAATGCATATCTTATGAGTTGAATGACTTTATGACGATGAAATGATGATGGAATGATTATGAAAAGGAATGCATGTATATGATGATGAAGGAGTGTGTATATGTATATATATATATATATATGATATTATCTCTATAGTGTTGGCGATGACCAAGCCTAGCTCGAGGGGTTGTAGGCCTAGGTAACCTTGTTGAGGGGTTGGTGCCTCGATTGCGTAGCTCAGGGGGTGGTAGGCATGGGTAACATTGTTGGGGGTTTGTAACCATTAACCTTGTTGGGGGTTTGTACCCATCAACCATGTTGGGGTGTTTGTACTCCATCAACCTTGTTAGGGGTTTGTACTCCATCAACCTCATGAAGGGATTTGTATCTCATGCACCTATCAAAGGGGGTGGCAAGCCTTGGATTACACTAAGAATAGTCACTCCTTACACTTACTTTACAATCTATATAAGCATGCTTTACTACGAGCATCTTTCTTGCATGCCATATTGGTATATGTACTCATTGCCCATGCTTATGCATTTCGATTATGTTATCATCACTTGTTGCATTGCATCTAACATGCTTAGTACATTCAAATGTACTAATGCATACTCTATACCTACATGATGTCACCATGTAGGAACCAGTGCACCGCTTGATCCTCCTCCTCCTCCATGTGGCTAGTACGATTGTCTCTCAAGATTGTCAGCGAGTCCTCCATTTTGGGGATGTTGCTTATGATCTCATCCTATGTACTAAGATTATCTTACCTTTATTCATGTATTAACTATGAGGGTGAGCTCGATCGTTTGTCATGGCCCCTGCTTTTATCTATGTAGTAGAGGTGTTGTTGGACATGTTATATATCTATGCTATGAGCCTTGACTCTCTTGTTTCTTGATGATATGATATGGAAGTTTACCCCTTATCCCTAATTCCCTTATTTATGCTTATCTCTTATTGTCATTTTAATTGCTTCCGCGACCAACTATATATAATTATATGTTATAAGTCTTATTTGGGGTTCCTTCGGGTTCCCCATTCCCGATCATGTCTAGGGCCTAGGCTTGGGTCGTGACAAAGGTTGATCTGAGAACTAGGTTGTTAGATCCTCTGAGTCCAACACACTATGTTGATTAGAGTCTTATTCATGGTCGTGTTATGCACCACAACTATGAGTAGGAGGCTATGAGACATTTAGGAAATGTTTCCCTTTTTAATGTTCTAAGTCGTGCTAAAGAGTCAAAGTAACTTTTTCCCCCTAACGATTGTCCTTTATTATGATAGAGCATGCCGAGCATGAGAGGAAGATGAGCCTGCACACCTGAGGAGCAAATGACCAATAAGGACTATAGGGATGCTCTCACTTTGGTTACACAAGTGGTGGCTAATCAAGCTAACCAAAGGGCCCAAGCCCCTCATGCTCCTTTGCTATGCTAGAGCATGCCTAATACGAGAGGAAGACAAGCCCACACACCCAGGACCAACCAGCCATTAGGGAGTATAGGGATGTTCTCACTTTGCTTACACATGTAGTGGCTAATCAAGGCAACCAAAGGGCCTAAGCCCCTCATGCTCCTACACCAACATCTCGGGTGATAGATTTCATGTGGATAAATTCCCTGGAATTCCATGGGTTAAAAGTGAGTGAGGACCCTCAAGAGTTCATTGATGAGGTCTACACGATTATGTCTATCATGGGTGTGAGGCCAGAGGATAACGTGGAGGTTGCGGCCTACGAACTCAAAGGTTTAGCACAAATATGGTACAACCAATGGAAGGTGGAAAATGTAGTCAACAAGATGGTTCTATGGGAAGACTTCAAGGCGGCCTTTCTTAATTGATTTTTCCCTCTTCAGCTTAAGGAAGCCAAACTAGTGGAATTTCTTTACTTGAGATAAGGGTCTATGAGTGTGAAGGAGTATACCCTTAAGTTTACCCAACATTCAACATTTGCTCCTCACTTGGTAACAGACCCAAGGTCGAGAATAAAAAAGTTTGTGATGGGTGTGTCCGACTTAGTAAGTGAAGAATGCTGGTCAGCCATGTTTATTAGTGACATGGACTTGTCACGTTTGATGACCTATGCCAAACAAATGGAAGAGGAAAAATTAAGGAATAAGAGGGGCCATAAGGCCAAGAGAGCCCATTTTGAGGGTAAGCTCCAAAAGAATGGCCGATTTCATTGAGGCCAAGGGTCTTCTCATCTATTATAAAAGAGGGTTACAAATGATTTTCTGAGGGTGCAAGATGGTAAGGGTGTGTTTACCATCTTGTGAGGGTTAGGGATGTGGAGTCCAATATCCTTCCCATAGAGTCATTTTTGATTGTAAATGAGTGCCTTGATGTCTTTCTAAATGACCTTCCCGGTGTTCCTCCCAAAAGGGAAATAGATTTTGGTATAGATCTCCTTCCCGATACTCAACCTATTTCTACACCCCTTACCACATTGCCCTGACAGAGTTGAAGGAACAATTGAGGAACTTGTTGGAGAAGGGATTTATTAGGCCAAAGAGGAGCATAGGGCTTATTTGAGGGTTGTGTTGCAAAGATTGAGGGAGGAGAGGCTATATGTTATATATGAAAAGTGTTAATTTTGGTTGAAGGAGATTGACTTCCTAGGACATGTGGTGTCGGGGGATGGCATTAAGGTGGATCCTAAAAAGATTGATGTAATTAAAAATTGGCCTAGACCAATGACCCCATTGGACATTAAGAGTTTCTTGGGCTTAACAGGGTATTATTTGAGATTCGTGAATGGGTTCTCTTCTATTGATTCCCATGTGACAAAGTTGTCTCAAAAGAAGACCAAGTTTATGTAGACCGATGAGTATGAAAGGAGCTTCCAAACCTTGAAAGATAAGCTTGTGTCCACTCCTATATTATCACTAACGGATGGACTAGAGTGATTCATTGTGTATTGTGATACTTCTACAGTCGGGTTGGGTGTGTCCTAATGCAAAACGGTAAGGTTAGATATGCTTCTAGGCAATTCAGGGTGCATGAAATGAACTACCCTACCTGTGATCTTGAACTAGTGACTATGATATTTGCATTAAAGATTTGGTGTCATTACTTGTATGGGGTGCATGTTGATGTGTTTACCGATTATAAGAGCCTCCAATATGTCTTCACTCAAAAGGATCTTAACTTGAGGCAAAGGTTAGATTGCTGGAAGTGGATACTGGTGGTGGTGTTGTTGGAATTAAAGGCCTTGGTTGGTAATGGGAAAGTGGAGGATTTCTCCCAAGGGGGAGATGGTGCACTTAGATACCAAGGTAGGATGTGTGTGCCTTTTGATGGCTTGAGAGAGAGAATTCTTGATGAGGCTCATGGTTCTTCCTATTCTATTCACACCAGTTCTACTAAAATATATAGGGATTTGAGAGAGGTGTATTAGTAGGGAGGCACCAACATCTCGGGTTA
>DF360974.1:40585-56152 GCA_000787875.1 Solanum virginianum | reverse complement strand
TATAAATAACACTGGTGCACCCCAAGGGGACACACTAGGTCTTATAAAACCATTCTTCACTAAGTCTTTTAACTGCTCTTTTAATTCACGCAATTCTATCGGGGCCATTCTATATGGAAGGATGGAAATAGGTTGAGTTCTTGGAAGTAAGTCAATACCGAAATCTACTTCTCGTTATGGAGGTAAGCTTGGAAGTTCTGCAGGGAATACATCAATGAATTCATTCACTACTGGAACTGATTAAAGAGTTGGTGATTCTGCCTCCATATCCCTTATTCTAACTAAATGACATATATACCCCTTAGTTATCATCTCTCTTGCCTTAAAATAAGAGACAAACTTCCTCTTTGGTGCCCTAACATTGCCTTCCCATTCAAGAACTGCCTTATAGATATTATCTTCCTTGCCTTAAAATATGAAATAAACCTCCCCTTTGGTGCCCCAATATTGCCTTCCCATTCAAGAACTGCCTCATTTGGAAAGTTGAAGTACACTCTCTTAGTTCGGCAATCCACGGTGGCGTAGCAAGAAGCTAACTAATCCATACCCTTTATAATAACAAATTCTACCATTTCTAGCTCAATAAGGTCAGATGGCATAGCAAGAAGCTAACCAATCCATACCAATCATAACATCAAATTCCACCATTTCTAGCTCAATAAGGTCAGCCAATGTGTCACGATCACTAATAGTTACTACACAGTCATAATAAACCCTTCTAGCCACAATAGATTCATCGGTTGGTGTAGACACTTCAAATGGTTTATTTAATAATTTGGGTGTTCGTTTAAGCTTCCTAGAAACTAGTGGGGTAATGTATAATAGTGTAGAACCAGGGTCGTCTTGGGATAGTGTGAACTGCCCCATAGATTTGGCCCTCTTGGATGCCCCCTTTCTAATTCTTGTGCTCTTGTCCTATGCCTTTGATCCTCCAGTTTTTATGCAAAAGCTTCCATCCTTGCTATATCCATATCTTTATTAAAGAAAGAAATGGTACAGTCTCTAACTAGATACGCATCCAATCTATCTATATACCGATGAACTCTATCTGCCATAGTAGCAACTACATTATGAGCACATCTGGTTAGGGAATTAAATTGAAGGTTATACTCTCTCACGCTTATATTCCCTTAGTGGAGATTCAAGAACTAATCTGCACGGGCCTTTCGGATCTCTAATGACAAGATATGGTCATGAAATGCCTCCTTGAACTCTTTCCAAGTCGTTAGAGGTGCATCTATATCCTTAGATTGCTTCCAAGCTTCATACCACAATATAGCCACACCTTTCAACCTATATGTTGCTAACTCGATAGCTTATGTACAACTCACATGCAAAACATCTAAAGTGCATTGAATCTAATCAATAAAGTCTTGTGGATCTTCATTAGGATCTGACCCAGTGAAGGATGGAGGGTCCAAATTAAGGAAGTCACTTATCCTCGTGCTAGCTGCTCTATTTGCACCACCTACACCTATAATTGGACCTTTCTATTATTGACCTTAGCCAACAACTATACGAGTCAATAGTTGGACTGTATTTCTTAAATCCTGCACTATAGCATTAATAGGTGGTTCTAGGGGAATTTCACTACTTCCTAGTTCATCAGGAGCTGGAGGAGTTGGAGATGTTTATGACAGAGACTCATCTAGAGCCTCATTTCTTTGTCTCACCCGACTGGGTATACCAACCACTACTTCTACTTCCTTCCTTTTAACTTTGTTTTTCCTGGTTTCTGGCATACTTGCTGTACTAAACAATTTAGAGGTTAGATACAATCACCTTTTACATTTGGCTCTATGGAACGATCTAAAGAATGAAATGAAAGTGAAAACTCCTAAATGCCATGTAGCCTTCTACTAATAAATATGATACACAACACATCGATAAACAAGACTCTACATAGACACGTCTTTGTAGACTCCCTAAGATGACCCGCTCTGATACCACTTTTGTCACGCCTAAAGTCCCGCTAAGGCAAATTAACACCCATTTCCAATAAGGCTCGGGAGAACCAACCTGTATCCATGCTTTCTATACATATTACAAGGGATTTCTAAATTCAACATGCCTTTAAGAAAGTAAACAGCAATAAAAAGCCAAAAGGAAATGTATATGGCTAGGCCGTTGGGGCCACGTTGTGTAAAGTATGAGACATAATCACACTTTAATTTACATAGTCTATAAAGCCTCTAGATAAGGAAAAGTATCCAATAAGAGTCGGGATAAGATAATATACTGAATATGTAAGGCAGGAAATACTATATATAAAGTAACAACACAAATGAAACTATGCACTGGTGTAGGATAAGACACCACCTTTAGTTGTACTATGGGATAATGTGCTTTATGTTATTTTTATTACTTTACCTTTACTGTATAATTTGTGCACAGCATGTAATATAAATGACCAGCTGATCAGTAGTAAATCTATATCCGAATTGATCCTGGCAAGGCTTTTTCTTTAACCCTTTAGGCTAGCCCCCGTGATAGGATAGACCCTAGCTAGGTGATTCTTCCACCCCTCGGGTTACCACCCATCAATAAGCAATATACTTTACCTTTCAATTACCTTTGAGATGATTCTTTTGGAGGTCATAATTTTTGAGCTGGAGGACTGTAGATATAGCATGTGACATGTACATAATCATACAAGACAATATGACAATGAAAATAGTACATTACACAAATAATGAAATGCGTATGAGATGAAACAACTCGTGAACTTTTTTTACCAACAAGAACCCATGTAACATGGTATCCACGTATGTATGCAGATTTGAAGGTGGCATACCTCGTTGTATGACCTCACTACTACCTCGAGATAACATTCTCTACCTCTAAATATTTATCTACAATATAGTAGGTGATAAAAATAGCATTAGCAGATAGTAGATACATCTTAGCAGCCCAATCTCATAAAAAACAATACACAGGCAGCAAGCATATAATTATAAACCCGAGCATATTCTTTCAACCTTTTTGTCTCTAATTGTATTTTCTAATACACATTCTCATATACATATCATGTTCAGCCTCTTTTAGTGCCATAATAGTCTTAAAATATCCCACAAAGTATAACACATAACAATTCTACACAACATACAAATAGCTGGCATAACATTACATCCCTTCGCTAAATTTCGATATTGAAAATTCCAAACCTGTTCCAACTTTAAGTGAATGGTCTCCACCTAAAAAAATTCTGAAACAGTGCAAAAATATTTCTAAAGTATATAGAGAATATGAAACAATAATATCTAATTATCAGCCACAAGTTCATATTAAGAGAACAATTACGATATCGTACAACAACTAATTTTTACAGACTGTAAAAGTGGTGCAGCAGCCTGGTTACATCATTAACAAACTAAACCGTGTTAAACACATAAGTCTAACTTCATAATCCAGCCAACCAAAAAGAGAAAAGCCTCTTAATCAACAAGAGAAGTGCACAACAATCCTTAGGACACATGCTGTCAAAAAATTTTAGCATAAATATAACCAGTCTAGTCTCTTGTTTTACATAAGAAAACCATACTAAACACATAAGTATTCTTACTAACCTTTACCCTCAAGGTGTAGGGCTTCTCCAAGAACCTTAAAATTCTCCTTGTGGTTGCTTTGCAAAGTTAAGAAGGTGTAGACAGAAAGCTTGTGAAAGCTGATTTTTTTACAAGTTAAGAATGACTTAAAGGTGCTACTTGTAAGCCTTTAAGGAGCCTTTGGCTGAATTTCTTATATGGTTTAAGCCTCATATTGTCAAGTTGATGATGTAGCAGCTTGACCCTTTCTCTTAGGCCTTATTGGGTTTCAAAGTTGATAGGCCTTGGCTGCCCATTTTCCTAATTTCTCTTCACTTAGTTTAGGCCCAAATAGTCAAGTGGATTGAGATGTACTTTGGTCCTTTTTATATTCTTCTTAGGTTGAAAATACAGTCCATGTATGATGCTAAAACATGGGCTAATATTACACCCTTAACATGGACTTTATTCATAATTGGACTTGGATGAATTCGACATCGGGTCTCATCTCCGTCTAGCTAGCAAGTTTAAGCTAAGCAAGTAGGTGACTCACCTATTAGCTTCCTAAGTCCTGCAAGCACCTCAATTCTATCACTTTGTTTAGGGCCGTTATCTCCTCAATTTGACATAAAACATGTATACACTCGACCCACTTAAGCATTAGATGCACATATCACCCTCTAACATTAGATTCAAGCACTTTTAAAAATGTCGCTAATTTGACCAAATCATATCATGTTTTATTTGCATAGAACTAGTACATCTAAGATGTGGGGTGTTATATTTGTAGTTTCCATATATCTTAAAATCTATGCATGATATCGAAAATCCAACTTCATATTCTTGATCAGGGGGCAAAATCGAGTGAGAAATGGGTATGACCTAAATTTTAGAAGACCCGTAGCGAAAAATGATTTTTACCAACTTTCCAATTTCCAGTGTGCATTTGCATTGGATTCGTGACGCGGACCAGTCAAGGAGTAGTGTTGTGACTTCCTTAATTTTTAGTTTTGGCCTAACACATTGGGATCTTGTCCTCAATGCCCTTTTATGTGTAAAAATACCTATACTTAGCCATTTTTCAACTCTATATCACTCAAAACCCTCTCTAACATTTAGCCTAATAATTCATCAAAATTCAAGTGTCCCAAGCACAATTCCAGTTCTTAGGAACTTCATTAAAGCTTCAAGTTCTCTTCAAGTATACATCAAGGAAATCCCCAAGTTTAAGGTATGTGGGTTTCAACCATTGGATGCATTAACCCATGGTGTCCAACCTTTTTTTTTTATGAAAACTTGTATGTTTCCAAGTTGTGTAACTTATGGGTATTACTTATTATAAATTATGATGACAAATTAGGTTAGGGTTTTGAGAAATGTTGATTGGAATCACATGTCTACCTATTTCAAGCTTATACAATGAGATGGATTATTTATTGTGACTATGCATGTTTTCGGCGATGAAACTATGATCTATTACGAGATTTGATGAAGTATTTCAAGCTATCTTGCATAAGGGTTTTACTATACGTTGGTGGATTGTTTCATCATAAGTTTTCTCACATGACTTTCCTCTTGAATTGCATGATTTTGAACTAGCACTACACACCTACCAAGTGTTTAATAAAATATCTTGTTAAGGATTCTTGAGTTATTAATGGTCTATTACATGACTTATAAGTTAAGTGATTCTATGATGATGAAGGGAATGTATGTATATATTGAATTCATGAAAAGTATCTATAGTGTTGTAAGTTGACCACACTTTAAGTGGGGGGTGCTATGCCCATCTACCATGTTGAGGGATATATACCTTAATCACTTTGATGGGGGGTGCAATGCCCATCTACCGATTTGAGTGGTATATACCTTAGCCACTTTGATGGGGGATGCTATGCCCATCTACTGTATTGAGGGATATGTACCTTAGCTACTTTGATGGGGATGCTATGCCCATTTACCATGTTGAGGGGTATATACCTTGACCATTATGATGGGGTGTGCTATGCCCATCTACCAATTGAGGGGTAGATGCCTCAATCACCTTCCAAAGAGGTGATGTGCCTTGGATTCCAAGTACTATTTTTCTTGGTCTATGATGATGGTCTCTTCCTACATATGTAATCTATATTCTCAAGTATATGTCTCACAAGCATGTCTACTTCAAGCATTGATCATGCATCCCATATTGTTAGTATACTTATCCATTGCTTATGATTATGCATTTTGATGATGTTGCCTATTCTTGTTGCATTACATCCTACATATTTAGTACATTCAAACATACTAATGCATAGTTCACATGATGTTACCATGTAGGAATCGAAGCACCTCATGATCTTCCTCTACGTGGCTAGTTTGGCATCTGGAAGATAAACTTTTAGTGAGTCCTCAAGTTCAGGGACACTAGGCATGCTACTCTTGCTTTTGCCTTCTCTTGATGTAGAACTCTTGATACTATAAAGGTGAGCCTGAAAAGTGTCTTGGCCCTCACTCAAGTCCATGTTTAGAGGTATTTGTTTGAACATATGTACTTATATCTTGAGCTTTGACTCTTCTATTTTTTATGCTATTAAAGACTACCCTTAGTCCCTTTATCCTTATTTATATGTCTTTTATTGTTGTATTTTTCTTCTGCGACCAAGGATGTGTGATTGATATGCTAAAAGGCTTATTTCGGGTTCCCCATTCGTCGTGTCACATCTAGGCCCTAGGCTTGGGTCATGAAAATTTTAGTGTACTCACCCCTACTCTATTTCATCCCTGTAAATCGACCATAGGGATCCACACAGGGTAACTGCTTCACTCTTTTGGACATTCTCCATCCATCGTGATCGTACCGGTGAGGCTTAAACTTCGAGTTGTTGTGGGTCTTGAGGATTTTCTTTATTATTTCTTCCAAACATTATTCTATGAGGTAGCTTATATCTTATGCTGAGACAGTTATATTTATTCTTCAGTACTATATTAGATGCTCTTGTAATCATTACTCTAGGTCTTGGGAGATTTCATATATTATATGAGTTTGTTTTCTCTTTATGATATCTTTCTCTAGTTGCAACCAATTTTGGGTCATGACAAATCTTGTATCAGAGCTTTAGGTTCATTAATCTCATAAGTCGAGAGCAGGGTGTCTAGTAGAGTCTCATGGATCGATGGGTAGATGTCTACACCCATTTTTGGGAGATTATAGGGCACTTGATAGGAAAATACTTTCACATCTTGCTTCTACTAGTGTGTTTCTTTGGGTTACCCATATTGAAAGTATCTAATCTACTCCTTATGCACAAATGCCAATTACCAAATCCCTTTAATCAGTGATAGAGCCTGAGGTAGCTGATGTAGTTCCCTCTTGAGGTCGAGGCAGAGTTTAGGATAGGGCCAGGGGTCGAGGCATTGCTAGAGGTGCAGCTCTACCCACAAGGCAGACTAGATCAGCTTCCCTAGAGCATACCTATGTGTTGGTGGGGCAAACAGATACTATTCCACCTCCCTCAACCCCAGAGACTACTTTCTCAATTTATGAGTTTCTCTTGAGGGTATTCGCTAGATTGGAGAGAGCACCTTTTTCCCCATCTACTATTGATACACCAGTTTCTATAGCACAGTTGATCTTTTCTCCATCTAAGCCATCCATGATTAATATTGGTCCTTCTTCAGTTACAGCAAATTCCCCTATAAAAGCTATGGTTCTGCCCTAGATATCCAGACCAAGTTTGGGTTCTCAGTTCAAGAGTCCGGTGATTACTCTATCTATTACACTGCCCATATTTATAGTGCTACCATCTTCTGCTTGCCCAACCATGTCCATAATAGAGTAGAAGAGCTTTGAGAGGTTTGTGTGGTTGGCTCCTCTACGATTTGATGGGACCCTTGGCGGTAGAGCCAATGATTTTCTATCAGAGTGCTAGGACTTGTTGTGTAACCTAAATATTCTTGAGCCGCATAGGGTTGCCTACACTTCATACCAATTCACTAGCCTTACCAAGGTGTGGTGGAGGTTAGTGGTAGGTAGTAGACCTATTAGATCCTAGCTAGGACTTGGGTGTAGTTAACAAAGATTTTTTTGGAGAGGTTCCTGATAATATAGTCTCCGAGACAACCATCGGGATGAGTTTGATAGGCTATAGTAGGTAACTATGTCTATTTCCGACTATGAGGCTAGATTTCATACATTATCCAAATATGCCTTGTCTAATATTCCTACTAAGTTTAAGAGGATTCGACGATATGCCAAAGGCTTGGAAGGGTATCTTGAGGAGGTTACGACTTCTTTAGTGTGGGATGGCGACACTTTTTAGAGAGTTGTAGATCATGCTCGTAGGGTAGAGTGCATCTTACATAATAGACAGGGTGGCGGGATGAGATTTCGTCAACATGGTCAATTTAGTACACCCCTACCTCGTGATAGAGGATTTCAATGACAAAGCCATTATGGCAGGGTAGTTCAGGCAACTCTTCCAGCATCTGATAGTGGTGATAGTTCTAGGCCTACTTAGATAGGCCTTGATAGCTCCCATGGTTCACTAGACGTGTATATTCTTCAGCACAGATATCTCAAGGGTGAGATCCTAAGGCTTCTTATATTTGTGATGAGGTTAGGCATTTTGCCGACCATTATCCACAATGGGTGTTTCCTACTCAGACTTTAGGACCTCAGACAGTAAACAGAGACACCTCTCAGGGCATAAAGGTTGGTGCTAGAAGAGGTCATAGTAGAGGGAGAGGTGGAGCCTTGCTAGTGGCCATTGTAGAGTTTGTTGTGCGGTCCCAGATAGAGCCGAGGTAGAGGCTTTTGATGTAGCCATCACAGGTATGCAGTTCCAGCATGCCATCATTCATCTTTAATTTTATTCGATCCAAGCTCTAATTATTCCTATGTGTTAGCATATTTTGCTTCTGATGTTGATATTATGTGTGAGCAACTTGTCGACCCTATATGTGAATCCACTCAGTAGGTGAATCTTTAGAGGTGAATTAGGTATATCAGGATTGTCTTATAACTTTTAGAGAAGAGATACTGTTACTAATCTAATATTGTTGGATATGGTCGACCTTCATGTGATATTGGGTATGGACTAATATCTCCTTATCATGCTATACTTGACTGTCATCTGAAGACTGTGACCTTATCTTGTCTAACTTGCCTCAGTTGATGTGGACTGGAGCACCTAGTTCCTATCATAAGGGTGTTATTTCTTATATGCATGCTTGTCGGCTGATGGGGAAGCGGTGTTTGGCATATTTAGCTCATGTTTGGGCTATTTCTCTAGAGTCCCATCATTCCAGACTTCCAAGGGTGCTAGAGAAATTATAGATGGATTTCTGATTGATTTGCCTAGTGTTCCTCTAGATCATTATATTGACTTTGCTATTGATATGGAGCTAGGTACGAAGCCCATATCTATTGACCCTTATCGGATGGCTCTAGCTGAATTAAAGAAGTTAAAGGAACAATTGGAAAACTTATTGAAGAAAGGCTTTATTCATCCTAGTGTATCTCCCTGGGGTACTCCAAGCACCTTACTAATGGGTGAAATAGTAATTTTCACAAATAAGGCCAAAAATGACTAAACCAGGTCATTACATCTTTTAATTATGATTTAATTGACATTATTTTTGTCATGACCCAAGCCTAGGGCCTAGATGTGACACGACGCATGGGGAACCCGTAGAAACCCCAAGCAAGCCTCTTAATATATCAATACATATCCTTGATCGCGAAAGCAATAAAATACAACAAGAAATACTAAATAGGGATAAACGGGGCTAAGGGACAACTTTCATATCATAATATCTAGATCAAGGGAGAGTCAAACCTCATAGCATAATACAAAACATGTCCAACAATACCTACAAAACTTAGATACATAGCGGGGGCCAAGATAAGCTACCGGGCTCACCCTCATACTCAACATACACACAAAAGAAAGATAGTCTTAGACCATAGTGTGACATCATAAGCACCATCTCCAAAATGGAGGACTTACCAAAGAGCTTAAGAGAAGTCGTACAAGCTACGTGAAGGAGGATGACCAAGTGGGGCTCCGATTCCTACATGGTGACATCATGTAGTCATAGAATATGCATTAGTATGTTTGAATGTACTAAGTATGTTGGATGCAATGCAACAAGTGATAAGCACCATAAGCAAAATGCATAACATAGGCAATGGATGAAAATATAGTAATATGGCATGTATGAATGATGCTTGAAGTAAAACCATGCTTATATAGAACATAATACATGTGTAAGGACAGACCATTAATAGTGAATATCCAAGGCCTACCACCCCCTTGGATAGGTGAACGAGGTACGAACCCCTCAAATGGTTGATGAGATACAAACCACTCAACAAGGTTGATGGAGTACAAATCCCCCAACATGGTTATCAAGGTACAAACCCCTCAACATGGTTGCATGGGCCTACTACCTCCTAAGCAAGACAATCGAGGTACAAACCCCTCAACAAGGTTGTATGAGCCTACTACCTCCCGAGCGAGGCGATCAAGGTTCAAACCCCTCAACAAGGTTACCCGGGTCAACAACCTCCTGAGTGAGACTTGGTCAATTCCCAACAATATAGAGATAATATCATATACATACATTCCTTTCATAATTATATAGTCATTCAACTCATAAGACATGCATCGGGCCTTCAACTCCTCAAGAAATCATAACCAGACATTTTATCAAACAATTGGGGGAATGTAGTGCTAGTGTAAAATCATGCAATTCAAGAGTGCAATTATGCTAGAAAATTCAATGTAAAACCATCAATAGATACTTTGTACCAACTTCAAGCAACATACATCAAAACCCTTCATCAAAACTCACAAGATATCTTAGATGCATAGCTCAAAATATGTTAAAACTACCATACTTTCATGAAACCCCAACATAATGAGCAGTGAAATTCATAATAAGTAAGACTCATGAATAAATCAACTTTAAATCATGCAATTTTAAGTAAAAGAGAGCTTGGGTATCATGGGTGAAAGGAAACCATGAAAGAAAACCCACATACCTTGACTTTGGAGAATCCTTGAAGAAGATTGGAGATGAAAACTTGAAGCTTGAATGAGAACCTTAGAATTCGGATGAGTTTTGGGACATGAAATTCGGAGATGAAATATTGTCTATTTGTTTGAGAGAGTACTTAGGAAGGTCTTGAATGACATTAGGGTGAAATAAGGCTAAGTATAGGTATTTTGACGCATGGGAAAACTTAGCCCTAAGACTCAAAGTCTTGGATCGGATTAAAATAAAACTAGACAGAAAATACACCAGTTCACGTTGCGCTAAGGGCGCAGACTGCTCACTAGAAATCGCATTTTTGCGATTTTCAAATTTTGCTACGATTGCTCATAAATTGGGGTTAGACCTATTTCCCACTCAATTTGACCCCTTGAACATGAATATAAAGTTGTATTTTTAATATCATGCACGAATCTTGAGATATATGGAAATTACGATTTCGGACACTTCTGAGGTACATTTTCGGGCACCTTTTGGGGTCGTTTCAATATCTCCCCCTTGGGAACATTCATCCCCGAATGTCACAGAAATGTATATGAGGAGAGTATCATAAAGAAATTAGCCCCAACAAGAACGCAACAACATACTTAAAACACCGTTTTTAAAATCTCAACATAAGTGTAAAATCACCATGAACTTTGTCAATATAAACATGAATGCATGCAAATGACTTAGGGTCTGGAACATGAGACATGAAATCACATAGAAGACTTAGAATTAGTACCTTAGGATTAAGTAGGATGAAAGAGATAAGGATATCATTTTTGCATGTCCGCTTCGGCCTCCTATGTAGCACTTCCGACTTGTTGGTTCCTCCAAAGGACCTTACCGGAAGCAACTTAATTGTTCCTCAACCTCTTCACTTATCTATCCAAGATCTTTACTTGAACCTCTTCATATGTCAAGTTGTCTTCAACTAACCCCGCAACATCAAGAGGCACAATAGCATTAGGATCACCTACGCATTTCCTCAACATAGACACATGAAAGACCGAATGAACCAATTCCATTTCACTTGGCAAATCCAACTCGTAGGCCACCTGACCAATCCTCCTCATCACTCTATAAGGACCCATATATCTTCCACTTAACTTTCCTTTATTAAAAAAATGAATCACACCCTTCATGGATGACACTTTCAAATAGACCCAATCACCAACCTTAAACTCAAGCTCCCTCCTTCTCACATCAACATAAGACTTTTGGTGACTTTAGCCTATTTTCAACCTTTGTGTAATCATCCTCACCTTCTCTATTGAATCCACAACCAGGTATGGACCCAATAAATCCACCTCTCAAACCTCAAACCATGCAACCATGACCTACAATGTCTACATAGAGAGCCTCAAAAGGAGCCATACCAATGCTTGAATGATAGCTATTGTTATATGCAAACTCAATCAATGGAAGATGATCATCCCAACTACCCTTAAGCTCTAATAGATAGGCCCTAAGCATGTCCTCAAGTGTTTGGATAGTTCTTTTGGCTTGGCCATCCATTTGATGGTGAAAGGTCGTACAACTTTACCTTGGTTCCAAGACCTCTTTTGAAGGACCTCCAAAAGTGTGAAGTTAATTGTGCACCATAATAACCTAGCATAATTTCAGCCCCATATGTAGTCTTAACCAGTAGAAAGTGAGCGAATTTCATCATCCTATCAACCATAACCCATATCGAATCAAAAGCCTTACTAGTTTTAGGAAACCTAACCACAAAATCCATATTAATCTCTTCCCACTACAAGTAGGAATCTTTATGTCTTGGATAGGCCACCCGGCCTTTGATGTTCAGCTTTAACTTTTTGACAACTATGACAACCGGAGACAAATTTGGCAATGTCCCTCTTCATGCCTCCCTACGAATACACCTCTCTTATATCTCTATATATCTTAGTAGAACCAGGGTGAATAGCATAAGAAGAACCGTGAGCCTCATCAAGAATCTTTTCCTTCAATCCATCAATAGAAGGCACATATTACCTACCTTGGTGTCTAAGGGCACCATCTCCCCCTTGGGAGAAAACCTCCACCTTACCATCTTTGACTAATGACTTCAATTCTAAAAAAGCAGAGTCAAGATCTTGCTTAGCTTTCACCTCCTCAACCAATGAAGATTTAGAACCATCAACTATAACAATACTATAATTATCAATCTCTTCCACTCTAACTCCCAATCTTGCAAACCCATGGACCTCCATAGATACCTCTATGCCACCATTATCAATATGAGCTAGGCTACCCATAGACACCCTACCCAAAGCATCCACAACCACATTAGCCTTACCGGGATGATAATGCACACTCATATCATATTCCTTAAGAAGTTCTAACCACCTTCTTTGCCTCAAGTTGAGATCTTTTTTAGTGAATACATATTGGAGAGTCTTATGATCGGTGAACACATCAACATGCACCCCATACAAATAGTGATGCTAAATTTTCAAAGCAAAGACCACGGCGGCAAACTCAAGATCATGGGTAGGATAGTTCTTTTCATGCACTTAGAGTTGTCTAGAAGTATAAGTTATCACCTTACCATTTTGCATCAATACACAACCCAAACCAACCTGAAGCATGACAATACACAACAAATCCTTCTATCCCTTCTGGTAGTGACAATATAGGAGCGAACACGATCTTATCTTTTAATGTTTGGAAACACCTTCCACACTCATCGAACAACTCGAATTTGGCTTTCTTTTGAGTAAACTTAATCACAGGAGAAGAAATAGAAGAGAAACTATTCACAAACCTCTGATAGTAAGTCGCTAAGCCCAAGAAGCTCTTAATATTCGATGGGGTCAATGGTCTTGGCCAATTTCTAATCACATCCGTCTTTTCAGGATCCACCTTAATACCATCCCTCGACACCACGTGACCTAGGAAGGAAACCTCTTTTAACAAAAGTTCACATTTTTAATACTTGGCATACAACTTCTCTTCCTTCAACCTTTGTAGCACCCCTCAAATGACCCATATGCTCTTCCTTACTATGAGAATAGATCAAAATATCATCAATGAAGACCATAACAAATAAATCAAGGTAGGATTTGAAGACCTTATTCATAAAATACATGAAGATAGCCGATGCATTTACCAACCCAAAGGACATCACAACAAACTCATAATGACCATACCTAGTTCGAAAGGCCGTCTTGGGAATATCACACAACCTCATCTTCACTTGATGGTACTCTGACCAAAGATCAATCTTAGAGAAGTGGTTAGCCCCTTGCAATTGGTCAAACAAATCATTGATTCTTGGAAGAGGATACCTATGCTTGATGGTGACCCTATTAAGTTGCCGATAATCAATACACATTCAAAGACACCCATCCTTCTTTCTCACAAACAACACCGGTGCACCCTAAGGTAATAGGCTAGGCCTAATAAAACCCTTCTCCAACAAATCCCTCAATCGCTCCTTCAACTCCTTTAACTCTACCGGGGCCATACGCTAAGGGGTAACAAAAATAGGTTGCGTATTGAGGCGGAGGTCTATACCAAAATCTATCTCCCTTTCGGGAGGAACACAAGGGAGCTCATTTGGAAAGACATCAAGGAACTCATTTACATTTGGAACTAACTCTATGGGAAGGACTCTAGACTCCACATCCCTAACCCTCACAAGATGATGAAGACACCCCTAAGAGATCAACTTACGGGCTTTAATGCAAGAAATGAACCTACTCTTGGCCATCACGTCTTAACTCTCCTACTCATGAATGGGTTCATTTGGGAATCAACTTTAACCCTATGTGTTCTACAAATCAATAGAGGTATAGTATGCAAGCAACCAATCCATCCCAAGAATGATATCAAAATCAACCATGTCTAACTCAATAAGACCACAAGGCAATTTTTTATACAAGATGCAAATGGGATAATTTCTGTAGATCTTTCTAGCAACAATAGATGCAACAATAGGAGTATACACCTCATATGGGTCACACAACAATTCTGGCTCAACATGAAACATTTTGGCAACAAAAGGGGATAGCAAAAAAATCAATGCATACAATTCAAAATCAAAGATTTTTATCATACAGGTAACAACATATATCGGGCATCTCATCAACCTCTTGCCTCCCATATAAAGCATAAAACCGATTATGCCTTAGGGCACCACCTTGTCGGCCACCTCTCCCCAAAGGAAATGTATTAGTACTTTGTGGACAAAACTCCTTACACTTGTTGCAATTTTAGGGGCTATCCATAACCTTATACGCAACTTTCCCATAACCACAACACACATTAGTATCCCTCAAGAATGGCCACTATGACCCTTGCCACAATTTGGACACTCACCATTAGGAACCATACCCCTAACACTTTGGGCCCTTGGAAAGTCATTGACAACTCTCTTATTAATGCATGAGAAGACCCTTGGCCTTTATGGAACCGGCCACCCTTTCGACTATGGAACTTTCCCTCAAAACGGGCCCTCTTGGCCTCATGACCCCTCCTCTTCCTCAACTTCTCCTCCTCCATTTGTTCAGTATTGGTTATCAATCGGGAAAAATACATGTCACCAATCAACACAGCAGACCTACATTCCTCACTCACTAAATCGGGTACACCCATCATGAACTTGTTCATTCTAGACCTTGGGTCGGCCACCAAGCAGGGAGCATATTTAGCGAGTTGATTGAACTTGAGAGAATACTCCCTCACACTTAAAGACCCTTGTCTCAAATTCATAAACTCTACCAATTTGGCTTCCGTAAGATCAAGAAGGAAGAATCTATTAAGAAAAGTGGCCTTGAACTCCTCCCAAACCACCATATTATTGATTCCCTTCTCCTCCTTCAATTAGTTAAACCATATTTGTGCCACCCCCTTGAGTTGGTAAGCCGCCAACTCCGCCTTCTCTTCCGATCTAACACCCCTAAAATCCAAAACCTTGTAGACCTCATCAAAGACCTCTTAAGGGTCCTCATCCACCTTTGACCCATAGAATTCTAGGGGATTCATCCTCATAAAGTCCCTCACCCCAAATAGCGAT
>DF360974.1:16075-31271 GCA_000787875.1 Solanum virginianum | reverse complement strand
TGACAAAGGCTCCAACAGTCAAATAAGACCACCTAGACCTCTATGTTCTTACTATAGGAGACGGCACCTCAGGGAGTGCTTTCGGGCCATTGGTGCTTACTTTGTGTGTGGCCGTTAGGGCCACAAAATGAGGGACTGTCCAGTTATAGGTTATACAGGCGGTTCAGCTCAGTCTACTGGGTCAGCCGATGGTTCATTGTTAGCCTTGGTAGCCATGCGCCCTGTGGGGCGAAGTATACCAGCATCAACAGGCCGAGGTAGGGATCATGGTGGAGTACCTGGGTCTAGTAGTCCTTTGAACCGCACTTATGCATTGGCCAGCCGGCAGGACCAGGAGGCATCGACAAATGTCACCACAGGTATATTACTGGTTCTCTCTTGGTTTGTGTATGCACTGATTGATCTTGGTTTTTCATTATCGTATATTTCTCCTTTGGTTGCTAATAAAATTGGGATAGAATCTGAGCCGATAGAGCCTTTCGAGGTAGCTGCACCAGTAGAGGAATCTATTATTGCCAGTCGAGTTTATAGAGACTGTTCGGTATTTATTTATGGCCATTGTACTATAGCTGATCTGGTAGAGTTAGATATGATGGACTTTGACGTGATTATGGGTATGGATTGGTTAGCTCCTTGTTATGCTAATGTTGGTTGTCAAAAGAAGATAGTCTATTTTCAATTTCTGGGGGAATAAGTTATTAAGTGGGTAGGTAATATTGCATCACTGAGGGGTAAATTTGTTATCGATTTCCAGTTGCTGAAAGATAAGTTGACTACAACTCCAGTCTTGACTCTTCCCGAGGTTCCAGGTGGGTATGTGATTTATTGTGATGCCTCTAGTATGGATTTGGGATGTGTTGATGCAACACGGCAGGGTGATAGCTTATGCTTCCTGGCATCTCAGGAAACATGAAAAGAATTATCCTATGTGTTGATGCAACACGGCAGGGAGATAGCTTATGCTTCCTGGCAGCTCAGGAAACATGAAAAGAATTATCCTACTCACGATTTGGAGCTAGTTGTGGTGATTTCTGCCTTGAAGATGTGGAGACGTTATTTATATGGGGATCACATTGATATTTATACCGATCATAAGAGCTTCCGGTAAATCTTTAGACAGAAAGAGCTGAACTTGCGGAAGAGAAGGTGGTTAGAGTTACTAAATGATTATGATGTTTACATTCTCTATCATTCTGGGAAACCTAATATTGTGGCAGATGCACTTAGCCGTAAGTCCATGGGTAGTTTAGCGGACATGCCTTCAGAGAGGAGAGAGATGGCCCGCGATATTCATCAGCTGGCTAGTCTTGGAGTTTGTTTGGTTGATTCTGGAGATGTTGGGGTTTCTGTTTGAGGTATGGCAGGATCTTCCATTATAGAAGAGATTAAACAACATTAGTATGAGGATCCTATTCTGGCTCAGCATGGAAATTGTATGTTGATAAAGAGGGTTTCTGTTTGAGGTGCGGCTGAATCTTCCTTTATAGGTGAGATTAATCAACGTCAGTATGAGGATCCTATTCTGGCTCAGCACAGAGACACAGCCCTTAAAAAGGGAAATACCCCATTCGAACTTACCTCCGATGGAGCATTATTACTCAGGGGCAGATTGTGTGTACCTGATGTTGCGAGTTTGCGATGATAGGTTATGGATGAGGCATATTATGCCCATTATTCTATTCACCCAGGATCGAAGAAGATGTACCATGATCTCAGATGTTTATATTGGTGGGAAGGTATGAAAAGAGACATAGCAGAGTTCGTCACTCAGTGTCTGAATTGCCAGTAGGTTAAAATTGAGCACCAGAAGCCCGGTGGACTGTTGCAGGAGATGGAAATACCAACATGAAAGTGGGAGATCATTAATATGGATTTTGTTGCAGGTTTACCTCGCACTCCATGGAGGTATGATTCCATTTGGGTTATGGTTGATTGGCTAACGAAATCAGCCCATTTCCTTCCAGTCTTGACTACCTACTCAGCTGAGGATTATGCTAGGCTATATATTAGGGAGATTGTGCGACTTCATGGTGTTCCCATATCTATTATCTCCGACAGAGGTTCCCAGTTCATGGCAAATATCTGGAGATCATTTCAGGCAGGCTTAGGGACACAGGTAAGTCTCAGTACAACATTGCATTCCCAGTCTGACAGATATGCCGAGTGCACTATTTAGACATTGGAAGATATGTTGCGGGTCTGTGTTATTGGTTTCAGAGGTAGCTGGGATGATCATTTATCGCTTGTTGAATTTGCTTATAATAACATCTACCACTCCAATATTCAGATGGCACCTTACGAGGCATTGTATAGCAGGAAGTGTAGGTCATCGATTGGTTGGTTTGATATTGGAGAGACTGAGTTGATTGGCCCAGACGTGGTTCAGTAGGCAGTGGCTAAAGTGAAACTCATTCGGTAGCGGTTGTTAGTGGCTTAGAGCCGACAAAAATCATATGCAGATAATCACCATCAACATTTAGAGTTTCAGAATGGTGATTAAGTATTCCTTAAAAGTGTCAACGATGAAAGGTGTTATGAGGTTCGACGAGAAAGGAAAGCTCAGTCCAAGGTATTTTGGGCCATATCAGATTATCTGTAAATTAGGTAAGGTTGCCTATGAATTAGATCTGCCAGCTGATTTAGAAGTGGTTCACCTGGTATTCCATATTTCTATACTTCGTAAGTGTATTGGTGACCCTTCTAGAATCTTCCCTGAGGATGATATCCAGGTCACAGGAGAACTATCTTATGAAGAGAAGCCCGTAGCCATATTGGATCGTTAGGTGAAAAGTTACAAAATAAAGATGTGGCCTCTATTAAAGTGCTGTGGCGAAACAATAACCGAGAAGAAATTACTAGAATACTTGTTTTCAGTGCCTACAGGTAATTCAATTCTTTATTTGACTTTGTTGCTTGCTAAATAGTTGCTGATCAACGGATGTATTGTTATGATAGTTTGAAAGGAAAGTCCCCCAAATTGTTTCTATGACTCGCAAAGTTGCTTTAACATTCGAGGGCGAATGTTCTAAATGGGGAAGGATGTTAGAACCCATATTTCATGCATTGAAACAATTCAAAAAATTTGGGACCAAAAGTGAAATTAATTAGAAGTTGCATTTTTAGTTGTTACTGAAGCCAAAGTTTGACTTTGGTCAACATTTGGGGTTCAGAAGCTCGAATTGGAATTCTGAAAATTTTAGCAGTTTCGTATGGTTTAACTAACTCTAGAAATGGTTTCGCTGCAATTTTTAGAGCTTCTGAGAATATTTTGAGTTATTGAATCCAAAACTAGCTGAAATGGGTTTTTTCAGGTTTTGGGTCAAGGAGGCCTCAATTGCAAATTCTAATAGTTCAATTAGATCCGGAACGTTGAGTTTGGGCTAGGAGGACCTTTTATTCAATCCCGGGGCTTTTGTGTGTTTTGACCTACCGATAGTTTTTGATATTGACAAGTGGGACCTATAGTGACATAAAATGATCTACATTTGAAATTTTGACTGCACCATTAAGTTCAGAATGCTGTTTTTGATAAGATTTCATATATGGATTGTATTTTTTCAACTTTAGATGAGGTCGGAGCATCGAATTTAAGTTTGAGAGGTTGCTGAAAAAATTAAGTCAGTTCTGACGTGGCCTAGTGAGGAATTGCCATGTGGTAGACCCTGTTAGACCCTTAAAAATCTGCATTTTTGCAGAATTGTTTTGCAGAATGTTTTCCCCAACTCCATTTTTCTCAGTCATTTTTGTTCCGATTGGAGTGATTCAAAAGGCTAGGTTGTATAATTTTCCGAGGAGAACAACGTGGGAGCTTCAGAAATTTATTTTGGTGCGTCGTTTGAGGTAAAAGTTACTGGATTTGCTACTGCATTTTGATATTTCTAAAAACTTTAACATGCGATTTCTTCCTCATATTAGCTCCATTTTCTAAACTGTTTTCGCTACTGAATTCCTTATCACTTGGAGAACACTTTCATGAAAATTTCCAGATTCAAATGGTATTTTTTGGTGACAAAATTTTTGGACCATTTTACCATTTTCACCGAATTAATTGATTTTATTGTCATTAGATTCGTTATATAATTATGATGCTATATTTGAATAGATTTTGGTAAATTGGGAGTTGGAAATCATGATTTGAGAATGAGGAATGTAAGTGGGGTTCTCGGGTTTAGGTGTTATTCTTGGCTTGATCGGAGAAAAATTTGGATTGTTGAAAGTGTTATGTGAATTAGTTAGAATGTCTTTAAATATTGTTGGTATGGATTCGGGTTAGGATTTTAATGTATAAACATCAATATTGGCTTAAAGGTAAGTTGTTGAATCGAATTCATGAATGTTGTTGAATGATGAAAAAGAGAGTTATTCTTGTGGTATTGCTTTTTGGATTGGCTGTTGTTGTTGTTGTTGATTGACGTAGTCGAGTTGAATTCTCAGGGTAGCCTATTTTCAGGGGAAGTGCTGCCCAATTTTATAAAATTAAGATCAAAGTTTAAATTTAATGCCTAAAAGATCTTTAGCTAATTGTTTGGCATTTTATGACTTGTTTGTAGACCTTGGGCAGTCTGAGGCATAAGTTGGATTTGGCTTACGTCTGGATTGTATTGGAGAGCGTTTAAGGTATGTAACGCAACCTTCTTTTTTGGCATGTCTTAGCTGAAGTAGGCTATGATACGAGCCTCGAGGATACTCTATTCTCAAAATTCGAGCTTGTTTATGATTTGCATTTGTTCCTTCGCATTCTTCAGTTAGTATGTCATGACCTTGATTCTTATGTCAGACCTAGGATGAGTATGTTCTCCGTAAGTTGGGCCAGTTCAGGTCTCCACCCATCTGTGGGTTCTACAATGCCCTTTTATAAGATTTTAGTAACTTTTGAAAGAATTTGTAAAAATTGTTCTTTTGGTTTCAAATATGGCTACTTTACTTATCTTTTTGATTTATGACAAGGACTTTATGCATATGATTACTCACTACTCCGCTCATGCCTACTATGATATCATTCGTCAGTTCTTGGGCTGGTTGATTATCGTGCACATTATGATATACTTTGGTGTTATGCTGTGTTTGGGTGAGTACAGGGACGGCGATACGTAAAGCTTAACTTTCTGGTGTTATGCTGTGTTATAGCGCCATTGACGGGCGGGCGACCATAGTTCCCATGCCCTATGCATGATTTGTATTTTGAAAGTAAACATGTTAATATTTTTAGATATGCTTTCACCTTCCACACTTTTGTTTCGATTATCACTCAAATTTATGTTCTGTATCCTTTACTTTGCATATTCAGTATGTATTTCATATTGACCCCTTCTTCGGAGGCTGCATTTCATGCCCGCTGGTACCAACGTACAGTTTGGTAATCCACTGGTTTAGGACCCCTTCTTCTATTTGGAGTGCCCCCTACTTCGGAGCCTACTTTAGGTATATACTCGTTCGTTGTATTGTATATATTTACTTTGGGGTAAGGCGGGGCCCTATCCTATTCTATGATTCTGTTAGTCTGTTTAGAGGTCTGTGGATATATATGCGTGGGTTGTACCCAGCCCTTATGATTAGATCTGTATGATGTGTATGTTAATTGGCTTTACCCGCCATGGCGGCCTTGTTTGCCGGCATATGTATATATGATGTTCTGTTGGCTCTGCATTGCGTTTGCTGGTATTTTCTGAGTGCAGAATTATTTTGGATAGTATGTAAAACAAAGGAAACTCTGCCAATTTTTTTTTGTAAATATAAGTCATTTGTTTGTAATTGGGCGTTGTGATCGTGTTTAGGGGCCCATCCGGACCCTAGTTGCGGCCCATGAGGTTGGGTCGTGATAATATGGTTGTCAAGGGTAGATTCATTTCATGCATTAAAGCCCGTAAGTTGATCTCTAAGGGGTGTCTTTACTATCTTGTGAGGGTTAAAGAAGTGGAGTCCAAGGTTCCTTCCATAGAGTCGGTTCTAGTTGTAAATGAGTTCCTTGATGTCTTCCCAAGTGATCTTTATGGTGTCCCTCCCAAAAGGGAGATAGATTTTTGGTATAGACCTCCTCCCCGATACTCTACCTATTTCCATTCCCCCTTACTGTATGGTATCGACAGAGTTGAAAGAGTTAAAGGAGAAACTGAAAGATTTGTTGGAGAAGGGATTTATTGGACCTAGTTAATTTCCTTGGGGTGCTCCGGTGTTATTTATGAAAAAGAAGGATGGGTCACTTAGAATGTGCATTGACTACCAACAACTAAATAGGGTCACCATCAAATATAGGTATCCTCTTCCAAGGATTGATAATTTGTTTGACCAATTGCAAGGGGCTAGCTTCTTCTCTAAGATTGATCTTTGGTCCGGGTATCATCAAGTGAGGGTGAGGGAGTGTGATATTCCCAAGATGGCCTTCCAGACTAGGTATGGGTATTATGAGTTTGTTGTGATATCATTTCGGTTGACCAATGCATCGGCCATCTTTGGGTCTTCAAACCTTACCTTGATTCCTTTGTTGTGGTCTTCATTAATGATATATTGATCTATTCACATAGTAGGGAGGAGTATATAGGGCATTTGATGGTTGTGTTGCAAAGATTGAGGGAGGAGAAATTGTATGCCAAATGTGACAAATGTGAATTTGGTTGAAAGAGGTTATATTGTTGGGTCATGTAGTGTCGGGCGATGGTATAAAAGTGGTTCCGAAAAAAAACTAATGTGATTAGAAATTAGCCTAAACCATTGACCCTATCGGATATTAGGAACTTCATGGGCCTAGCGGGTTATTATAGAAGTTTTGTGGATGGGTTCTCCTCCATTGCTTCCCCTATGACAAAACTGACTCAAAAGAAGGTTAAGTTGTGTGGACCGATGAATGTGAGAGGAGCTTCCAAACATTGAAAGACAAGCTTATGTCCGCTCCTATATTGTCACCACCGGATAGGCTTGAGGGATTTGTGGTGTATCGTGATGCTTTCCGGGTTGGTTTGGGTTGTGTGTTGATGCAAAATGGTAAGGTCATAACTTATGATTCTAGATAACTCGACAACTCAAGGTACATGAAAGGAACTACCCTACTCATGATCTAGAGTTAGCCATCGTTGTGTTTTCATTAAAGATTTGACGTCACTACTTGTATGGGGTGCATGTTTATGTCTTCACCGATCATAAGATCCTCCAATATGTCCTCACTCAAAAAGATCTCAACTTGATGCAAAGAAGGTTGCTAGAACTTCTCAAGGACTACGACATGAGTGTGTATTATCATCCGGCTAAGGCAAATATGGTGGCGAATGTGTTGAGTAGGGTGTCTATTAGTAGCCTAGCCCATGTTGATAGTGGTGGTAATGAGATGGCTAGGGAGGTGCATCAATTATCAAGATTGAGGGTTAGGTTGGAAAAGGTTTGTGATGATGGTGTTGTGGATTTTGTGGTTGGGTTGCGCAAGACTAGAAAAGGTTTTGATTACATTTGCGTGGTGGTTGATAGGATGACGAAATTAGCTCATTTTCTACTGGTTAAGACCACATATGGGGCTAAAAAGTATGCAAGGTTGTACTTCCATGAGTTAGTGAGGTTGCATGGGGTTCCTTTGTCCATCAGATAGGATCATGGTTCACAATTCACTTCACACTTTTGGTGGACTTTTCAAAGAGGGCTTGGAACAAAATTTCACCTTAGTATGGCCTTCCACCCTCAAATGGATGGCCAAGCTGAAACAACCATTCAAACCCTTGAAGATATGCTTAGGAAGTGTGTATTAGAGTTGAGGGGTAGTTGGGATGACCATCTTCCATTGATTGAGTTTGCCTACAACAATAGCTATCACTCTAGCATCGGTATAGCTCCTTTTGAGGCTCTTTATGGGAGAGGATGTAGATCACCCATTGGTTGGTTTGAGCTTGTGCAGGTGGCTTTATTGGGGCCGGAACTTGTTATGGAGGCTCTTGACAAGGTTAGGATGATTAGGGAGAAATTGTGGACAGCCTAAAGTCGTCAGAAATCCTATGCCGATGTGAGAAGAAGAGACCTTGAATTCAAAGTGGGTGATTCGATTTATTTGAAATTTTCTCCAATGGAAGGTGTGATCTATTTTGGTAAAAAGGGGAAGTGGAGTCTAAGATATGTTGGTCCTTATGAGGTCTCGAAGAGGGTTGGTAAGGTAGCTTATGAATTGAACTTCCCTAGTGAAATGAATTTGGTTCACCCGGTGTTCCATGTCTCTATGTTGAGGAAATATGTTGGTAATCCTAATGCTATTGTGCCTCTTGATATTGTGGGTGTGATTGAGGATAACTTAACTTATGAGGAGGTTTCGGTTCAGATCCTCGATAGGCAAGTGAAGAGAATGTGGAATAAGGAGGTGGCATCCGTTAAGGTCCTTTGGAGGAACCAACAAATCGAAAGTGCTACTGGGGAGGCCGAATCGGACATGCAAAAGTGGTATCCTTATATTTTCCAATCCACTCAAGCCTAAGGTACTAATTCTAAGTCCCCCATCTGATTACAAGTCTTATGTTTCAGCCCCTATGTCATTCATATGCATTCATGTTTAAGTTGGCAAGTTTATGATGATTTTACATTTATGTTGAGATTTTGAAAATGGTGTTTTAAATGTAATGTTGAATTTTAGTTGGTGCTGTTTGGTTTACAACAACCAGTAGACTATGCAGTTCCTTTATGTTGTGATAATCAATCAGCAATTAGCTTGGTGAAAAATCTCACATTTCATGCAAGAACAAAGCATGAAGTTATGATCATTCTTGTCTTGTACGTCTCTTTTACATTCGGGGACGAATGTTCCAAGGGGAGATATTGAAATGACCAAAAAAGTACCCAAAAATGTGCCTCGGAATGTCCAGAATTTCAAATTCCATATATCGCAAAATCTGTTTGCTATTTCAAAAATCTGATTTCATATTCTTGTTCAGCTAGTCAACATTAGGTGAAAAAGGGTCTAATCCAGATTTAAGAGAGAAATATTAGCAATTATGAAATTCTAAGAATGCAATTTCCAGTGGCAAGTAGACTGTTTTTTTTACTCGGTCCAAGACTTCTAATTCTTGGGCCTAAGTGTTCCCAAATGTGTTTTTACTTATAACTAGACAAATTTCACCCTCATATTACCCTAAACATTTCCCAATACTCAAACACTTATCCCAAGCTAAGGTTCTCCTTTAAGGTTTTTCTTCAAGCTTCAAGTCTCTATCTCCAATCTTCACCAAGTTCATCTCTAAGCTAATGTATGTGGGTTTAACCCATGATACCCAAACCTCCTTTTACTCAAATTGTGTGGTTTAAAGTTGATTTACAATTAATATCTCAACCACTAGGGTGATGGGTACTATCATCACTAACCTTGATGACGGCTTTGTACCTCACACACTAGGGTGATGGGTGCTATCATCACTAACATTGATGAGGGGTTTGTACCTCACACACTAGGATGATGGCTGCTATCATCATTAACCTTGATGAGGGGTTTGTACCTCACACACTAGAGTGATGGGTGCTATCATCATTAACCTTGATGAGGGGTTTGTACCTCACACATTAGGGTGATGGGTGCTATCATCACTAACATTGATGAGGGGTTTGTACCTCACACACTAGGGTGATGGGTGCTATCATCATTAACCTTGATGGGGGTTTGTACCTCACACACTAGGGTGATGGGTGCGATTATCACTAACCTTGATGAAGGGTTTGTACCTCCCACACTAGGGTGATGGGTGCTATCATCACTAACCTACCAAGGGGTTTGTACTTTGGAAATCTAGCTTGGTCTCTTCTACACATATGGTATCCTATATAAGCATGATGCCTATTGTTATGCATTTTGATCATGATGCCTAATTCTTGTTGCATTGCGTCCTACATACTTAGTACATTCGAACGTTCTAACACGTACTCTATGCCTACATACCTAACTCTTGTTACATTGCATCCTAGATACTTAGTATATTAAAATATACTAATGCATACTCTATGCTTACATGATGTCACCATGTAGGAACTGGTGCCTAAGTTGATCATCCTCCTCCTCCACATGGCTAGTTCGATACTACTCTAACTAGGTGGGTCCTCCAGTTTGGGGACCTCAGTCTATGATGCTCTTATTATGTATCGAGATATTCTTCTTTTTTGTCTATTTTGACTATGTGGGTCAGCCCGGTTACTTTATCTTGGCCCCTGCTCTTATCTATGTATTAGAGGTGTTTGTTGGACATGTTATGTATCTATGCTAAGTGTCTTGACTATATTGTTCTTGATGTCTATTGTATGAAATGTTGTCCCATTTTATTATCTCTTGATGCTTAATTTATTGCTTTCACGACCAAGGATGTGTAATGATATTCTAAGAGGCTTGTTCAGGGTTCCTTCGAGTTCCCTTCTGTTGTGTCACGTCTAGGCCCTAGGCTTGGGTCGTGACAAATACCCTAGTCTGCATCGCGCTAAGAGCGCAGACTGCTCTCTGGAAATTACATTTTTGCAATTTTCAAATTTTTCTATGATTGCTCTTAAATCGAGGTCAGACTAACTTGCCACTCAATTTGACCCCCGAACAAGAATATAATGTTGAATTTTTGATATCGCGTACAAATTTTGAGATATATGGAAAATACCATCCGAGCACTTTTGAGGCACATTTTCGGGTACTTTTTGGGATCATTTCACTTTTACATGATTACATATGATTTCATTAAAATTTCATGATTACAAGTTGATTGAGTGTGAACCATTGCATATACTCCAGTTTTCAGTATGAATGATAACCAATGATGTTTTCCATCAAAGAATATAATTATTGTAAAAGACTTTTCTCACCTACTCTCGGATATATTAATATCGGAAACAGCAATTCTCATATTATTTAATTCAAAGGTTTTAATGAGATACGACGATTTATGAAGTTAATTGGTAAGTAGATATTGCCTTTATGAGTTTCTTATGATATATAACTTCTATTCTATTGGGAGTTGACTTAGCACCGAGAGAACATTGTGGTATGGATTTTGTAAAGGAGTCCTCAGTAGTGTCATGACCCAAGCCTAGGGCCTAGGTACGACACTAAAATGACCCCAAAAAGTGCCTAAAATCATAATTTTCATATATCTAAAAATTCATGCGCGATATCAAAAATTCGACTTCATATTCTTGTTCAGGGGGTCAAGTTGGGTGGGAAATCAGTCTAACCGCAATTTTAGAGAAAAATAACCACAATTTCAATTTTCCAAAAATTAATTTCCAAAGAGCTCTTCGTGCCCCTGGCGCGATGTGCCAAGGACACGCCACAGTGTAAATATTGTCCAGTTTTTCTATCTCAGTATAAGGCTTTGGGTCTTGGTCCTAAGTGTTCCCATGCATGAAAATGCCTATACTTAGCCTTATTTCACCCTCATATCGTTCAAGATATTCCCAAATGCACTCCCAAACACTTAGATAATATTTCATCTTCAAATTTCAAGTCTCCAAACTCATCTGGATTCTAAGGTTATCATTCAAGCTTCTAGTCTCCATCTCTAATCTTCATCAAGGTATTCTCCAAAGCTAAGGTGTGTGGATTTCTTTCATAGGTTCCTTTCACCCATGATGCCCACGCTTACTTTTACTTAACATTGCATGATTTAAAGTTTATTTACTCGTGGATCTTACTTATTATGAATTTCACTACACACTATGTTAGGGTTTCATGAAATTATGATTGTTTTAGCATGTCTTGAGCTATGAATCTATGATTTCCAAGTTTATTTGACCAAGAATTTAAGTTTATCAAGGTTCCTAGCATGTCTTGAGCTATGAATCTATGATTTATTATGAGATTTGATGAAGGATTTTGATATATATTGCTTGAGGGTGTTACCAAGTATCTATTTATGTTTTTACATTGAATTTTCTAGTATTATTACACTCTTGAGTTGCATGATTTTACACTAGCACTATATACCTGCCAAGTGTTTGATGAAATGTTCGGCTATGAGTTTCTTGAGGAATTAATAGTCCAATGCATGTCTTATGAGTTGAATGACTATATGATAATGAAAAAAATGTATGTATATGATATTATCTCTATAGTGTTGCAAATTAACCAAGACTCACTCGGGGGGTTATAGGCCCGGGTAACATTGTTAAGGGGTTTGTACCTTGATAAACACGTTGGGGGGTTCGTATTTCATCAACCATGTTAGGGGGTTTGTACCTCATCAACCATGTTGGTGGGCTTGTACCTCATCAACCTATTTAGGGGTTCGTACCTCATTCGCCTCTCTAAGGGGGTGGTAGTCCTTGGATATGTACTAACAATAGTCTCTCCTTACACATGTATTATGTTCTATATATACATGTTTTTACTTCAAGTATCATTCATACTTGTCATGTTGTTATATGCTTATTCATTTCCTATGTTATGTATTTTTTTTATGGTGTTTATCACTTGTTGTATTGCATCCTACATATTTAGTACATTCAAACGTACTAACGTATACTCTATTCCTACATGATGTCACCATGTAGGAAACGGAGCCCCACTTGATCATCCTCCTCCACGTGGCTAGTACGATATCTCTTATGCTTTTTGGTTAGTCCTCCATTTTGGGGATGATGTTTATGGTCTTTTACTATGTTCTAAGATTATTCTTCTTTTGTGTATATGTTGACTATGAGGGTGAGCCTGGTAGCTTGTCTTGGCCCCCGCTAAGTATCTAAGTTTTAGAGGTGTTGTTGGACATGTTTGTATTATGTTTTGATCTTTGACTCTCTCTTGACTCTTGATGTTTATGATATGAGAATTGTCTTTTAGCCCTGTTTGTCCCTATCTGCTCTCTCTTGTTGTATTTTATTGCTTCCGCAATCAAGGATTTGTGTATGATATGTTAAGAGGCTTGTTTGGGGTTTCCTTCGGGTTCCCCATTCGCTTTGTCGTGTCTAGGCCCTAGGCTTGGGTCGTGATAAATTTGGTATTAGAGCACTAGGTTGTTAGATTCTTGTAGTTCAACACACCGCATTGATTAGAGTCTTATTCATGCTTGTGTTGTGCACCACAACTATGAGTAGGAGGCTATGAGGCGTTTTAGGAAATGTTTCTCTTCTTCATGTTCTACGTCATGCTATAGAGTTGAAGTAAGGATGTTTCCCCTTAATGGTTTTTCTTTTCTCTGTTAGATCTTGCCTAACTCAAGAGGAAGGGGAGCCCGCACTCTTGAGGCCTAATCGGCTCATGGTGAGCTCTGAGATGCTCTTACTTTGCTTGCACAAGTTGTGGCTAATCGAGCCAATCAAGGGGCCCAATCTCCTCATTCTCCTATATCGGCATCTTGGGTGAGAGACTTCATGAGGATGAATCCCTTGGAATTCTATGGTTCAAAGGTGGATGAGGACCCTCAAGAGTTTATTGATGATGTCTACATTGTTTTGGCTTTTATGGGTGTTAGATCGGAGGAGAAGGCTGAGTTGGCGGCTTACCAACTCAAGGTGGTGGCATAAATATGGTTTAACCAATGGAAGAAGGAGAAGTGAATCAATTATGTGGTGCTTTGGGAGGAGTTCAAGGTGGCTTTTCTTAATCGTTTCTTCGCTCTTGAGCTTAGGAAAGCGACATTGGTGGAGTTTATGAATTTGAGACAAGGGTCTATGAGTGTGAGGGAGTATGCCCTCAAGTTTACTCAACTCTTTAAATATGTTCTCCACTTGATGGCCGACCCAAGGTCTAGGATGAATAAGTTTGTGATGGGTGTTTTTGATTTGGTGAGTGAAGAATGTCGGTCCTCTATGTTGATTGGTGACATGGATTTATCCCGATTGATGACCACTACCAAACAGTGGAGGAGGAGAATTTGAGGAAGAGGAGGGGTCATGAGGCCAAGAGGGCTTGTTTTGAGGGAAAGTTCCATAGTCGAAAGGGTGGTCGGTTCCATCAAGGCCAAGGATCTTCTCATACATCTAATAAGAGAGTTGCCAATGACTTTCCAAGGACTCAAGGTGTTAGGGTGTGGTTCCTAATGGTGGGTGTCCAAAATATGGTAAGGGTCATAGTGGCCCATGCTTGAGGGATACTAATGCGTGTTATGGTTGTGGGGAAGTTGGGCATAATGTGATAGGTTGCCCCCAAAATTGCAACAAGGGCAAGGAGGTTTGTCCACAAGGTGAAGCATGGCGTATGATAATTAAGCTATTCATTGTTGGATATTGTATTATAGAATTTGAAAACTTTCATGGTTAGTATGACATTCGAGGATGAATTTTCTTAAGGGGGAGGATGTTAGAACCCGTATTGTGGTGTATTGGAACCATTGCGGAATTTGGGACCAATGTTGTAATTTTTAGAAACTTTGAGACTTAAGTGTATTTTTTGAAAAAAATTTGAGAACTCAAGTTGGAATATTTCATAGATGTGTATGTATAAACTTATATACATATATATATATATATATACATGTGTGCATAAGGCTTCTTTAAGATTCTAGAATAATTGTATTCTTATCAAAATCAAGAGTTATTTAATTAAGTAGGTCCACTCAAGTGGTGTTTTATTTTGATTAGAGCAAGTGTATGGGGTGGGGCCTTGACGAAATTTATATATACATATGTATGTAAGGGGCCTTCTCATTTTCCAAGCTTCTATACTTAGAAAAAAAAGCTCAAGATTTAGGCATCGCTAGCAACCCTCTCGAGTTGCTACAGTAAAAAAGGGAAAATTGTGCTTTTTCGATCTTTCCACTATTTTGACGCTACAAGCCTATTATATGGGGTCCCTCAAGTAGCGTGGAAGTGTGGGTTTATCAAGAAAATACTTTGAAATTCGGTATTGACGATTTGAGGTTCTTAAGGGGTTGACAAGGTATGTTGATTTTTCTTTGGTTTGAGTTAAATTTAAAGCTTGTATGGGTGTTGGTGAATGTTGTATTGCAAGAAAACTATGAGGGATTGCTTGTTTAAGTTAATTGTGAGTGTTAAAGGGGGAGTTCAAATTTGGGGGTTTTGGGTTTATGAGGTTGTTTTGTCTTAAAATCTTGCACTTGTGTTTAATTGATATAAAAATGACTTTTTTGGGATGAAAGAAGTATTAGAAATTGTTTGTATATACTCTTGGGGTGTGGGTCAAACTTGGATGTCTATAGGTCATGAAATATTACGTTTTGACGTTGTAAGGTTGCGTTTGACGTTTGAATGATGTAAATTGGTTCTTGGAGTGTGTAGGAGTGTTTGAATGTGGTAAGTATGTATAAACTTG
>DF360975.1:39618-62116 GCA_000787875.1 Solanum virginianum | reverse complement strand
TATCATTCTAAGCATTCCCCAATACTCATTCAAACACTTAGCCAAATATTTTACTCCTAAACTCAAGTCTCAAAACCATTTCCAGATTCTTAAGGATTGTACTCAAGCTTCAAGGCTCTATCTCCAATCTTCATCAAGTTCATCTTCGAAGCTAAGTTATGTGGGTTTCTTTCATGGGTTCGTTTCACCCATGATACCCAAGCCTCCTTTTACTCAAATTGCATGATTTAAAGTTGATTTACAAATGGTATGTATATGGTATTCTCTATATAGTGTTGGAATATGACCATGCCCTACTTGGGGGTTGCGTGTCAGGTAACTTTGTCAAGCTGTTCGTACCTTGATAACCTATCGGGGGTTTGTACTCTAGCACCATGGGTGGTAGGGTGTGACTATCCATTAACCTTATTGGGGGTTTATACCCATCAACCTATTGGGGGGTTTGTACTCCGGCACCACTAGTGGTAGGGTACGACGATCCACCAACCTATTAACGTGGTTTGTACCTCAATCACCAAGGGTGGTAAGGTGTCATGATCCACCAATAGTCTAATGGTCTTTTCTTACACATATGTTATGCCCTATGCAAGAATGTTTTACTTAAGCATTAATCATATATGCCATATTGTTACTATGCTAGCTATTGACTATCTCTATGTATTTTGACTATGACGCCTATATCTTGTTGGATTATATCCTACATACTTAGTACATTCAAGCGTACTAACATATACTCTATTCCTATATGATGTCACTATATAGGAACTGGAGTACCGCTTGATTATCCCTCTCCTCCACGTGGCTACTTCGATTGTCCTACAAGCTTGTTGGTGAGTCCTCCATTTTGGAGACGTTACTTATGATCTCTTGCTATGTATTAAGACTATCTTTCTTTTGGTTATGTATTGACTATGAGGGTGAGCCCTGTTGCTTGTCTTGGCCCCAACTCTTATCTATGTAGTGGAGGTGTTGTTGGACATGATATGTATCTATGCTCTGAGTCTTGACTCTCTTGTTTCTTGATGTTATGATATGGAAGTTTACCCTTATTCCCAATGTCCCTTATTTATGCTTTCCTTTAATTGTTACTTTGATTGCTTCCGTAACCAAGGATGTGTAATGATATGTTATGAGGCTTGTTTGGGGTCCCTTCGGGTTCCTCATTCACCGGTCACGTCTAGGCCCTAGGCTTGGGTTGTAAAACTTTCAAGCATTCATATTAAGATCTCTAAAGTCAACACACACTCGAATTTGTCCATTCTCCTTCCTCATGGGAATGATACTCAAAATTCACGTGGGGTATTTAACATGACAAATGAAGCTTGCCTCATTGACTTTATTGGCTTCATTCTTGATCATTTGAATCAACTGTAGCCTAAAACATCTTTGGGCCTACTTGATAGGACGAGCACCACTTTTAACTTCCAATTGATAGATCGCTATTTTAAAATTTAAGCTAGGCATTTCTTTGTAACTCAAATTGAAGATATCCCTATATTGCTTGAGTGTATTCATATAAGCACTTTCTTCATCTGCTTCAAAAGGCACTCAGATAAGTTGGCCTTGGGTCTTTATCTGTGCTAATATTAATTTCCTTTAAGAGATGTATTGTGTCCTTCACCCTTTCTTCCAGTTCTAGTAGAATGTCTCTAGTGTCTTCTTCTTCTTATGGGTTATTGTCGTTGACAGATATATGACAACATTGATAAATATCTTCTTGCTCTCCATCAATCTTTTTTTGTGATAAGACATCAAGCTCACTCAAGGTTATAATATGATATAAGAATCCCATACTTTATTTATCTTCCTCGTGCTCCTTGGTGTAATAAATGATGTGAGTCTTTACCTTTAGTATCTCATCACATGGACCCATAAGCTCCACTTTACATTTCATCCGAGAGGGAATTACACTTTGGATATCTTTTTGGATAGGTAGAGCAAGTGTCATCACCCTAAGGTAACTTTTTCTATGCTTATTACTCCTTTTGTTTGTTTTGCCCAACCTTTCCAAATATAGAAGTTCTTGTAGTGGGTCTTCCAAGTTGATCGAAGATAGAAGGCCTTTTGTTAGAAAAAGCAGACTCATCTTCTATGGTGATATAATTAGTACTTGTCCTTCTTATAAAGATATAGACTGACGATGGTTGGTTATAGCCTAAACCTTCACGCACTTGCCTAGTGATATCTTTTGATTGGAGTTTCCCTAATTTTGATGGCTCATTAGGGTTGTATCTAGCCTTTGGAAATAACTTGTAAGCATTTGGATCAAAACTTTTTGTATGTCCTGCAGGGAGTAACATATTCTGCTGTGGATTTTGAGCCACAAAATTTCCCATTAACTTCGAAGACAAGCTGATTACATCAATGCATTTGATAGGAAAAGTTATACCTCCTAGTATATTGAATATTTTATAAATGACCTGCCTTTTTCTTCACCTTCAAAACATAGCAGGGAACAAAAGCTGAATTTTTTTCAAGGACATGATCTTCTCTTTATATTAGTTCTCTTACTTGTAAACTTATCAAACTTAGTTGATTTTACATCAAGTTTTTCTTCCTTCATGGTATAATTCTTCATATAGAATTTTGCATCAGCAAAGTGTGACTCAACTTCAGTGAATGGAATATCATCAACAACTATTTTCCTTTTAATTTCATCATGAAGATACTTTAAACATTAATTACAAGAGGATTAGATAATTTTCTTCTCATGCACCCAAGGCTTGACAAGGGATATATTATATGAAGTCTTTGCATCAATCACATGCATCCATGTGCTAGATGCAAATTACCAATATAGATTTCTAACTTGATAGAGCCTATAGACCTCTATTTCTCTTGATTGAATCCTTGTATTGACAAATGAGTTTCGCTAAGTTTCTTAGTCGTGATGCCCAGTTCTTTCAATGTATAGATGGGCAGAATGTATGATTTCTGTATCACATGTATATACTCCGTGAAAATAGGGTTCTATAGGCTTTTTAGAAGATAAGGGGGACTCTTTTGATGGAGTTTCACCTATTGCTTCTTCTTTGATCATAGGAGACAACCTTGATGAAGTTTCACCTATTGTTTTTCCATTGTCGGTGTTAAAACATGATGCTTCACTGTCGTCTTGGAGTCTTTATGTGAAACTAATTTGGTAAGAACGTCCCAAAAGACATTAGACATCATGATTTTTGATGGTGATACACTGCCACAAACCTCCAATAATAACATAATAAACCCAAGAAACTTCTAATATCCGATGGGGACAAAGTTCTAGGCCAATTTCTAATCACCTTCATCTTTTTAGGATCCACTTTAATGCCATCACCCGACACTACATGACCTCAAAAAGCAACCTCTTTCAACCAAAACTCACATTTTTCATATTTGGCATACAACCTCTCCTCCCTTAAGATTTGCAACACCACCCACAAGTGATCTACATGCTCATCCTCACTTTGGTAATAAATAAAGATATCATCAATAAAAATCACCACAAACAAGTCAAGGTATGGTTTAGAGACCCTATTCATAAGATCTATGAATATAGCCAGCGCATTAGTCAACCCGAAGGACATAACCACAAACTCAAATTGCCTATACCTAGTCCAGAAGGCTGTATGGGGAATATCACGCTCCCTCACTTTCACATGGTGATACTCAAACCAATGATCAATCTTAGAGAAGTTACTAGCCCCTTGAAGTTGATCAAAAAGGTCATCAATCCTTGGTAGA
Organism: Solanum virginianum; assembly: GCA_000787875.1. Classification (NCBI taxonomy): domain Eukaryota; kingdom Viridiplantae; phylum Streptophyta; class Magnoliopsida; order Solanales; family Solanaceae; genus Solanum; species Solanum virginianum. The sequence goes on along the minus strand of DF360975.1, from coordinate 58,393 downwards.
GGGTACTTATTCTTGATGGGGACTCTATTAAGTTGCCAGTATTCAATGCACATTCTAAGAGAACAATACTTCTTCTTCACAAATAATGCCAGTGCACCCTAAGGTGATTACTAGGCTTTATAAATCCTATCTCCAACAAATCCCTCAATTGCTCCTTCAACTCCTTCAACACCATCGAGGCCATATGGTAATGGGGAATAAAAATGGGCTGAGTATCGGGAAGAAGGTCTATACCAAAGTCTATTTTCCTTTTGGGAGGAACAACAGGAAGCTCATCACTAAATACATCAAGGAACTCATTAACCACCGGAACCAACTCTATTGGAAGCACTTTAGACTCAACATCCCTAACCCTCACAAGATGATAGAGACACCCTTTAGAAATCAACTTTTGGGCTTTAATGCAAGAAATGAATCTACCCTTACCACCACATCACAACTTTCCCACTCAAGAATGAGTTCATTTGGGAACTGGAATTTGACCCTACGGGTTCTACAATCAATAGAAGCATAATATGCATGCAACCAATCCATCTCAACAATGACATAAAATTACACCATATCCAACTCAAAAAAATTACAAGGCAAGATTTTATGCAAAATAAACACCGAATAATTTCTTTAGACTCTTCTTGCAACAATAGACTCACCAATGAGGGTAGACACTTCATAGGTTCACATAATAATTCAGTGCTAAAATGAAGCTTTTTTTGGCAACAAAAGGAGTAATAAAATAAAAAGTGGCGCGCGGGTCTATCAAAAGCATACACATCAAAATGAAAAACTTTTAACATACCAATGATGACGTTGGACTTCTCATCTACCCCTTGTCTCCCTTGAAGATCATAAAACCTATTGTTCCTTGGGTCACCCCTTCTTTGTAGCCTATTCTCCTAGGACCAATATTTATGCCTTGACCTTGTGGGTGACCATCTCTACCTTTGTTTTGTGCACGTGGAAAATCAATCACCTTATGACCCACCTCACCACAACCAAAGCAAGCATTTGAGTTTCTTATGCATGGACCATTATGGTTCCTACCACATCTTTGGCACATGGGGTTAGGCACCATGCTACCTCTACCTTAGAACCTTGGTTATCATTAGCAAGCCTTCTATCAGAAGAGTTGGAAGACCCTTGGCCTTGATAAAATAGGCCACCCTTAGGATTTTGGAATTCACATTCAAGACGGGACCTCTTGGCTTCACCCATTCTACTGTTTATCAACTTTTCCCCTCCAATTGCTTAACATAAGTCATGAGGCGGGACAAATCCATATCACTTATCAATATGGCAGCATGACACTCCTCGTTAACCAAGTTGGACACACCCATCACAAATATGTTCCTCCTAGACCTCGGCTCGGCCACCAATTGTGGAGCATACTTGGAGAGTTAGTTGAACTTGAGGGCATATTCCCTCGCACTCATAGACCATTGCTTTAGATTTATAAATTCCATCATTTTGGCCTCCCTTAGCTCAAGAGGGAAGAACCAGTTTAGAAATTCCACCTTGAACTCTTCCCAAAGGATGACATTGTTATTTTCCTTCTCCATCATCCCTTGGGTGAACCAAATTTGAGCCACCCCTTTGAGTTGGTAGGCTATCAACTCTGCTTTCTCCTCCGATCTAACCCCTATAATGGACAACACTTTATACACTTCATCAATAAATTCTTGAAGATCCTCATCCACCTTAGACCTAAGGAACTCTGGTGGGTTCATCCTAGTAATGTCTCTCACCCTTGGCAGTGGATATCTATTATTGATGGTTATTTTGTTGAGTTATCTGTAATCAATACACAATTTAAGAGTTCCATCCTTCTTCTTTACAAATAAAACAGGGGCTCCCCATGGAGAGACATTGGGATGGATAAAACCCTTCTCAAGAAGTTCTTGCAATTGAGTTTCTAACTCTTTTAGTTTTGCTGGAGCCATCCTATAAGGAGTAATGGAAATAGGAGTAGATCCGGGAATAAGCTTGATTGGAAATTCAACTTCCCTTTCCGGGGGTAACCTAGGAAGATTTTCTGGAAAGACTTCTGGAAAGTCGCACACAGTAGGTATATCTTTAAGACTAGTGCTCTCCAACCGTGTATCAACTATGTGAGCAAGACACACATCACAACCTTGCCAAATCATCTTTCTTGCCAAGGCCACAGAAATAATATTAGACATCAATGATCTTTCACTTTGTATAATAATATGATAAAATACAGGATCCTTAAAAGTCATATGCTTTTATCTATAATCCACTACTGCATGATATTTATAAAGCCAATCCATCCTAATAATAACATCAAAATCTTTGAAGGGCATTTCAATCAAATCCACCGAGAAAACTAGGTCTTTGATGATGAATGGACAAGCTCGGTAAATTCAATTACAAACAACTCGGTAGCCCAAGACATTATAATCAAGCCTCATCGATTTCACATTTCTAGGAAGAACAAGTGATGAACAAATATAAGAATGTGTAGAACCTAGATCAAACAATGTAAACACATATAAGCTAAATAAGTGAAATTTACCAACAACCACGTCTTGGCCATCTTGATCATCCCTTTGTTTCATAGCATAAACTCTTGTGGTAGCCCTTTGCCCACTAGGTTTATTTGCTCCACTTGATCTAGCCTTTTGGATGTTTTTTGCTCTTGCACCCCTATTGGTTTGGGGAGGAATAATATCAGGCTTCTGAACTGAGCTTTCAGTGCATAAGGAAGGAACCTATTTAGGACAATCGTTCACTTATCAAAACTGCCACAGTTAAAACATGCACTAGAGGCTCTCCTACAAACACCATGATAATTCTTCCCATATTGTTCACACGTAGAAAGACGAGTCTTGCCTTGACCATTATTTGGAGTGCTACCTGTAGAATAATCTGATCTGCTTTGCTTGGGTTAAGGTGACCTGTTAGTACCAATATCCTTAGAATCATCAAACCTTCCCCTTTTGTATGGACCTCCAAAATCCAATCTAGGTTTTCAGAGTTTATTTCATGTCTACTAGCTTCTTCCTTATCAAGTCTTTCCTAGTTAAGAGCAGCGGAAATTAATTTATAGAAATTCTTATAGAAGTTCTTTTAGAGTGGAAGAACTTGGAAAGACATTGTTAAAAGGGTTTCTCTTTGATTCTTGAATTCTTGACTTACAATCTTTAGAGTTCTTGATGAAGAATCCTAGTTCTTGAATAAGAATCAACAAATCCATTCTTTGAATTCTTGAATTTATTTACTTGAAACTCTAGGTTATGAAATCTATTCGTGATTCATGAATAAATGAAGAAATTTTGGTTGGGTAGATTGAAATTTATGAAGAATAAGGATGAATCTTGAGAGATAACCCTAACTTGATGATTTTCTTGATGATTCTTGAGTGTTTATGTTTAGGAGTAAAGGAGAGGATTTTACTTATGAAAAACTGATGTTTTATGTGTTTTGAGACCTTAAATACACCCCTAAGGGTTTTGTAATGACCTAGGTATTGTATGACTTCATCAGCACTCGAGATTTTTGTCTTTTGACAAAATCTGGACCAAGTGTCAACTCAAGGGAGACTACACGATCCGTGTGACACTACACGGCCTATGTGGCATCCAGTGATGTGATACTTGGCCTTAATTTTGGGTTTGTGGCCATGAAATGGAGTTTGGGGCTAAGGTACATCACACTTGGACCCTATACGGGTCGTGTGATACTTCCCAGACTATGTGGAGGGTTGTGTGATGGCCTTGAGCTTGGAACACCAATGTGTGAAGCAAGTAGTGGCACACGGCCACCTTCACGAGTCGTGTACCCATTCGTATAGCACCGAGATGAAAAGGTTTTCTATGTATTGACCATGTCTCATAACCTTTCTATGTATAGGGGTATGACCCATGTCACGAATCATGTAATATCGCACGGGCCGTGTAGCCCCCCTTACAGCTAACTTCGTGAAATTTTTATAAGGGATCTTCGAGCTCAAGCTATCTTCACTTTCAAGACTTCAATTTGAGCTTATTTATGTTGTTTAAGGCTATCATAGGTCTCCTACATAAAGCCAAGTTCAAAGAAATTCTACTGGGTAAGTTTTTCACAAGTACCAATAGAAGGTTCAACTTTAAATAGTCATATCTCTTAGAACAAAATGAACAAATTAGCCCACGATCTATCAAATTGAAGATCTTTGAATTAGCTTTCCAATGCACTTGGTTTCACCTCATTTAGAGTTCGGATTAAGAATTTGTTCCCATTTTCGTATAACTTGTTTGTGTAGTATTTCTTGAAACTTGCCTAAGTGTTGCTATATGGGTTAGGTTCACGGTTTGTGAAACCATGTACGGACCATGAGACCTCCTCACGGACCCCTGGCAAGAAATGTGATTTGTGCTTCATTAATGGTCTTTTTCTAATTGTGTCTCTTCCTAAAGGTCTTTTATTACTTCCTTATGCTATCTTAAGACCTACAAATAACATAAACCCTATTCTTCTCATTCAAATTTCATCCGTACACTTAGAAATTCTCTCAAAGACACTTTTAAGAAAATCCAGTGGGGATTTCAAAACTTGGGAAGCAAGGAAGCTTAATTCTTCTTCAAATTTCTCTTGGATTTTCTTCATTGGGTCTAGGTATGTGGGTTTTGATCTTTGTTTCCTTTCAATCAAAGAGACCCAAAACTTTTCTAGCACTTTTCATGAATTTTACTAACTTTAAAGTTGAGTTTTCAATTGGCTTGCTTATTAAATTCAATTAATGTATGTGTTATGCTATCACTGTTCATTAATTTTAGTTACTTTAAAGTTGGATTTTCAATTGTCTTGCTTATTAAATTAAATTAGTGCATGGGTAGACTTATTTTATGATTTTAAGTTGATTTAAACTATAATATGATGAATTACATTAGGTTTATGAAATTATGAATTTGCATGTCCCTTTCCAAGGCTTGTTTATGCATGGGTGATTATATTATGAGTTAAATAAGGATTTAATTATGTTTTCACATAAATTTCGTATTATATTTTTTATTTTAGGTTGAATCTCAATTACCTATGTTATCCTCACATCATTTATGGCATATGCATTCATGAACATGAGATATTTATGGAAATTATGAAGTGGTTTAAGCCCAATTATATTTTATGATATGATATTTGAAATGCCCCACATGTGCTTCGGAATGCCCCATAATCATAATTTCCATATATCTAAATATTCGTACATGACTTTCAAAATCCAACTTCATATAATCGATTAGGGGGCACAATTGAGTGAGAAATGGGTATAACCCAAATTTTAGAGGACCCGTAGCAAAAAATAATTTTTTCTAATTTTACGATTTTCAGTGGCTATACGCGCCCTAGCCGCGATGCGCTAGGGGCACGGAGTAGTGTATTTTACCAGGAGCCTCAGGTCCGCATCGCACCAGGGACACTGACTAGTGTATCATCTTCCATGGTTTTCCAATTTTGGCCAAGGACATTGGGGTCGTTGCCCCATTCCCACTTAAATGTGAAATCACCCATACTTAGCCATTTTTCAACTCTATAACTTACAAAACCCTCTCTAAAATATTTCTAAGACTCTATCAATCCTCTCATTCAAATATAAGGATTTCAAGCTCAATTTTTGAATTCAAGGTCTCATTTCAAGCTCTAAGTCTACTTCAAGTTTACCTCAAGGAATTCAATGTTTAAGGTATGTAGGTCTTCATCCATGGGTCCTTTCACCCATGGAGCCCAAACTTCTCTTTTTATGAAAATTGCATGTTTTCAAGTTGTATTACCTATGGGTATTTCTTATTATGAAATATGAGCATAAATCATGTTGGAGTTTTGAGAAGTATTGATTGATTATGCATTAGTGTCTCTTTTAAGCTTGTTCCATGAATTGCTTTTGTCTTTTGAGACTATGCATGTTTTGAGCTATGAAACTATGAACTATTTTGAGCTTTTATGATGGATTTCAAGGTAACCTACATGAGGGTTTTATGATATGTTGGTGGATTGATTTGGATTGAGTTTACTCATATTATTTAACTCTTGAATTGCATGATTTTGAAAAAGTATCATGAACTCACCATGTGTTTGATAAAATGACATGACAAGAACTCTCAAGTTATTGATGCTCTATTACATGATTTACAAGTTAAGTGACTTCATGATTATTAAAGGCTTTGAAGCATCTATTGATTTCATGAAAATTATCTATGACGTTGCAAGTATCATGTTTAGCTCTATTTCAAGATTTTTACCTCTTGTGAGCCATTTATGTTAAAGCAAGGGATAATGTGCGATTATTATCTACTATCATGTTCAAGTTAGGCTCACTAATAGAGGTCAAACATGTTTATAAGCTTCTCATGTCATGATATCATGTTTCTTACAAGTTGTTCAAGTTATGACTATTTTAAGTATTCCATGGGATTAGACTTAGCACCAATTAAGGCTTAAGAATGGAGCTCGACTCAAGGGGTCCTTATAGAAAGTCCTTAGCCTCTGAACAATGTGCCACATAGGATTATGTGATATCCCTTTTATGGTTTCTAGTGGATCAATCTAGTTACACCACACCTTGTCGAGGGGGGGTGGGTGACATGCCTTAATCATCTTGTTGGGGGGGGGGTTGACATGCCCCGGATTATCCATATTATCATATATGGTTTACCTTGGCATGTATACCATATCTTGTCAAGTGGCTGACATGCCTCGATCACCTTATTGAGGGGGTGACATGCCTCGATCACTTTACCAAGGGGTTGATATACCTTGGATTCCAAGTAGTAATTCCCTTAGTCTGTATCGGTTAAGGTTTCTTCCCACACATGTATTATGTACTATGCAAGTTGAATGTTTTACAAGCATGTTTTATTACAAGCATTAAGAATGCTTGCCATGTTGAGATTATATATCAAGTGCTTATGATTATGCATATTGAATATATTGGCTTATACCTTTATTGCATTCTTGTCACGACCCAAGCCTAGGGCCTAGTCGTGATACGGCGCAGGGGGAGCCCGAAGGGACCTCAAGCAAGCCTCGTAGCATATTATTACACATTCCTGGTCACAGAAGCAATAAAATACAACAAGTAGTAGTAAATCAGTTTAGATGGGGCTAAGGGACAACTTCATAACATCAACATCATGAGTCAAAAGGAGTCAATGCTCATAACATAGATACATAACATGTCCAACAACACCACTACTATATAAGAGCGGGGGCCAAGACAAAGCAACTGGGCTCACCTTCATAGTCAAAACATAAGTCAAGAAAGAAAGTCTTAATACATAGCAAGAGATCTTATATAACATCCCCGGAGTGGAGGATTCCCCAACAAGCTTGACCGAAGTCATACTAGCCATGTGGAGGAGGATGCTTAAGTGGGACTTTGGTTCCTACATGGTGACATCATGTAGATATAGACTATGCGTTAGTAAGTTTGAATGTACTAAGTATGTAGAATGCAATACAACAATAAATAGGCATCATAATCGAAATGCTTAATTAGAGAATAGATGAGCATATGGCAATATGAGATGAACGGAAGATGCTTGAGTTAAATCATACTTTCATAGAACATAACATGTGTGTCGGGAGTGACCATTTCCTAGTGGAATCCAAGGCCTATCACCTGCTTGGACATGCGCATGAGGTATGAACCTTTTCATGAGGTTGTTGAGGTATATACCCCCCAACGGGTTGATGGGTACAAACCCCCAACATGGTTGATGGAGTACAAATCCCCCAACAAGGTTGATGGGTACAAACCCCTAACGTGATTGATGGATAATCGCAGCCTACCAGCCGTGGTGACCGGAGTACAAACCCCTTGGGTTGATGAGTACAAACCTACAACAAGGTGTTAATGGATAGTTGCACCTTACCACCCATGGTGATCGGAGTACGAACCCCATGACATGGTTACTCGGCGAACAACCCCAGAGTAGGGTATGGTCACAAGCCAACACTATATAGAAGAATATCATTTGTACCTTTATCCCTCTCATCATCATTAAGCCATCATATACATACATACATTTCATCATCATTATATCATCATTTTATCATCATATAGTAATTCAACTCATAAGACAAGCATTAGGCCCTCAACTCCTCAATAAACCATAACCGGACATTTTATCAAACACTTAGAGGGTGTGTAGTGCTAATGTAAAACCATGCAATTCAATAGTGATATCATGTAAGGAAATTCAATGTAAAGCCTTCAATAGATACTTGGTAACACCCTCACACAATATACATCAAAACCTTTGATAAAATCTTACAATAGATCTTAGATTCCTAGCCCAAAACATGGTAAAACAGTTACAATTTCATAAACTCTAACATAGTGTGCAATGATTTTCATAATATTTAATACCCATGAGTAAAACAACTTTAAATCATGCAACTTTGAGAAAATAAAGCTTGGGAATTGTGGGTAAAAGGAACCTATGAAATCAACCCGCATACCTTAGCTTTGGAGATAAAATTGATGAAGATTGGAGATGGAGATTTGAAGCTTGAGTGCAATCCTTAAGATCCAAAAAGAGTTTTGAGTCTTGAGTTTGGGAGTAAATTATTTGGCTAAGTGTTTGAATGAATATTGGGGAATGTTTAGAATGATATGAGGGTGAAAAATGGCTAAGTATAGGTATTTCCATATTTGAGAAAACTTAGGCCCAAGACTTAAAAGTCTTGGGGCTAAGTCAAAACTAGACCAAATTTAAAATAGGTGCGCTCGAGGGGCGCGAAAAACTCTCTGGAAATTGCATTTTGGGAATTTTGAATTTTGAGACGGTTGCTCAAAATTTTGGGTTAGACCCATTTCCCATTCAATTTGACCCTTTGAATAAGAATGTGAAGTATGATTTTTGATATCACACACAAAGTTTTAGGCATATGGAAATTACGATTCTAGGCACTTCCGAGGCACATTTTCGGGCATTTTTTGGGGTCATTTCAATTTCTCTCCCTTGGAAAAATTCATCACGAAATGTCAAAGAAACATCTATGAAAGACACAAACATGACCATTTCAGCCACATAGAGATGCAACAATGCACTTAAACATCATTTCAAAATCTCATCGTAAGTGTAAAATCATTATGAACTTATCAATTTAAACATGAACATATGAAATGACCTAAGGGCTGAACTTAAGACGTGAGATCATATAAAGGACGTAGATCAATACCTTAGGCAAGAGTTGATTGGAAAAGGTAAGGATATTGCTTTTGCATTTCCGCTTCGGCCTTCCAAGTAGCACTTCCACTTGTTGATTTCTCCGCTTAAGTGGAGTGGAAAACGTCAGGATATTACTTTTTCATGTCCAAATTGACCTCCCAAGTAGCACTCTCAACTTCTTGATTCCTCAAAAGGACCTTAACAGAAGCCACCTCTTTGTTTCTCAACCACTTCACTTGCCTATCCAAAATCTGAACCAGAACCTCTTCATATGTCAGATTGTATTCAACCACACCCACAATATCAAGAGGCACAATAATATTTGGATCACCCAAACATTTTCTCAACATAGACACATGAAATACCAAATGAACTAAATCCATTTCTCTAGGCAATCCAAACTCATAAGATACCTTGCCAACCCTTCTCATCACCCTATAAGGGCCCACATAGCATGGGCTCAACTTGCCCTTCTTACCAAAGTGGACCCTTCAAATAAACCCAATCACCGACATGGAATTCAAGATCCCTTCTCCTCACGTCGACATAGGACTTTTGGTAACTTTGGGCCGTCTTTAACCTTTCTCTAATCATCCTAACCTTCTGAAGAGCCTACATAACCAGATTTGGTCCCAACAAAGCTACCTCACTAACCTTAAACCAACTAACTGGTGATTTGCAACGTCTCCCATAGAGAGCCTAAAAAAGAGCCATATCGATACTAAAATAATAACTATTGTTATAGGCAAACTCAATCAATAGGAGATGATCATCCCAACTACCTTTAAGCTCCAACACTCATGCTCTAAGAATGTCTTCAAGGGTTTGGATGGTCTTCTCATCTTGGCCATCTATTTGAGGGTGGAAGGCCGTAGAGAGCTTAACTGTAGTTCCAAGACCCCTTTGGAAATACCTCCAAAAGTGTGAGGTAAATTGAGCACCATGATCCTATATGATGGACAAAGAAATCCCATGCAACCTCAAGAAGTCATGGATGTACAACCTTGCATAATCTTCAGCCCCATATAAGGTCTTAACCGGTTGGAAATGAGGCGATTTTTTCATCCTATCAACCATAACCCAAATGGAATCAAAACCTTTCCCAGTCTTGGGGCAGCCCAAACATAAAATTCATATTTATCTCTTCCCACTTCCAAGTCGGAATCTCAATGTCTTTGGTTAGGCCACCCGGCCTTTGATGTTCGGCTTTGAATTATTGACAACTATTACAACCGAAAGCGAATTTGGCAATGTCCCTCTTCTTACCTCCCCACCAATACACATCCTTCAAATCTCCATACACTTTAGTAGAACCGGGGTGGATAGAATAAGAAGAATTATGAGCCTCATCAAATATTTTCTCCCTCAAACTATCAACACAAGGCACACACAACCTACCTTGGTATCTAAGGGCACCATCTCCCCCTTGGAAGAAAACCTCCACTTTGCCCTTTTCCACTAAGGCCTTCAATTCAATAAAGGAGGAGTCAAGATCTTGTTTTTCCATCACCTCATCAACCAATGAAGACCTCAAACCATCTACAACAACAACATCATCTCTACCAACCCCCTCCTATCTAACCCCCAATCTAGCCAATCAATTCACTTCCCTAGCCATCTCTTTCTCACAACCATCAACATGAGCTAGGCTACCCATGGACACCCTACTCAAGGCATTCGCCGCCACATTTGCTTTATGCGGATGACAATGTACACTTATATCATCACCACCATGAACATGAGCTAGGCTACCCATGGCATTTGCCACCATATTTGCCTTACTCAGATGATAATGCATACTCATATTATAATCTTTAAGAAGTTCTAGCCACCTTCTTTGCCTCAAGTTGGGATCTTTTTGAGTGAAGACATATTGGAGGCTCTTATGATAGGTGAACACATCACCATGCACCCTATATAAATAATGTTGCCAAATTTTCAAAGCAAATTCTACGGCGGCCAATTCAAGATCATGGGTAGGGTAGTTCTTTTCATGCACTTTGAGTTGCTTAGAAGTGTAGGCAATCACCTTACCATTTTGCATTAGCACACAACCTAAACCACGTGTAGAAGCATCGCAATACACCATAAATCCTTTAAGCCCATCTAGTAGTGACAATATAGGGCAGACATAAGCTTATCTTTCAAGGGTTGGAAGCTCCTCCCATATTCATCGATCCACACAAAGTTAGCCTTCTTTTAAGTCAATTTTGAGATAGGGGAAGGAATAGAAAAGAACCCATTCACAAACCTCTGATAGTAGCCTACTAAACCCAAGAAACTCCTAATATCCGAAGGGGTCAATGATCTAGGCCAATTTCTAATCACATCAGTCTTTTTACGATCCACCTTTATACCATCCCTCGACACTAGATGCCCTAGGAAAGCAACCTCCTTCAACCAAAACTTATACTTTTCATATTTAGCATACAATTTCTCCTCCCTCAATATTTGAAACACAACCCTCAAATGAGCCCTATGCTCTTCCTCACCATGAGAATAGATCAAAATATCATCAATGAACACCATAAAAAAAGAATCAAGGTAGGGTTTAAAGACCTTATTCATAAGGTCCATAAAGATGGCCGGTGCATTAGTCAACCCAAAAAACATCACTACAAACTCATAATGCCTATATCTAGTCCAGAAGGCCGTCTTGGGAATATCACACTCCCTCACCTTCACTTGATGATACTCAGACCGAAGATCAATCTTAGAGAAATGGCTAGCCCCTTGCAATTGGTCAAACAAATCATCAATTCTTGGAAGAGGATATCTATTCTTGATGGTGACCCTATTCAGTTGCCGGAAGTCAATACATAACCTAAGAGACCCACCCTTCTTTTTAACAAACAAAATTCATGCACCCAAGATGATTGGCTAGGCTAAATAAAACCCTTCTCCAAAAAGTCCCTCAATTGTTCCTTTAACTCCACGGGGGCTATACAGTAAAGGGGAATAGAAATGGGTTGAGTATCGCAGAGAAGGTCTATGCCAAAGTCTATTTCCCTTTTGGGAGGAACATCCGAAAGGTCATTTGGGAAGGCATCAAGAAACTCATTTACAACCGAAACTGACTTTATGGGAAGGACTTTAGACTCCACATCCCTAACCCTTACAAGATGATAAAAATAGATTTTATGCAAGATGCAAATAGGACAACTTCTATAGACTTTTTCTAGCAACAATAGATGCACCAATAGGAGTAGACACCTCATATGACTCATGCAACAATTTGGGGTCAACATAGAACTTTTTGGCAATAAAGGGGGTAACAAAAGAAAGAGTGGCACTTGGATTAATCAATGCATACATATCAAAATCAAAGATTTTCAACATATCAGCAACAACGTTGGGCATCTCATCAACCCCTTGCCTCCCATGCAAAATATAAAACTGATTATGCCATGGCGCACTATCTTGCCAGCTACCTCTTCCCAAAGGAACCACATTAGCACCTTGTGGACAAACCTCCTTGCCCTTATTGCGATTTCGAGGGCAATCCATCTTTTTGTGACCCACCTCCCTACAACCAAAACATGAATTAATATCTCTTAAATATGGGCCCTTATGACCCCTTCCACACCTAGGACACACCTCATTAGGAACTGCAACACCAACACCTTGGGTCATTGGAAAGTCATTGACAACCCTCCTTTGAAATGCATGAGAAGACAATTGGCCCTTATAGAACCGACCACCCTTTTGGAACTTACTCTCAAAATGAGCCCTCATGGCCTTATGACCCCTTCTCTTCCTCAATTTCTTCTCTTCCATTTGTTTGACATAGGTCATCAAATGGGAAAAATCCATATCACCAATCAACATAGCTGACTGTCATTTTTCACTCACTAAGTTGAATACCCCCATCATGAACTTGTTCATTCTTGACCTTGGGTCGGCAAGCAAGTAAGGTGCAAATGTTGAAAGTTGGTTGAACTTGAGGGTATATTCCCTCACACTCATTGACCCTTGTCTCAAATTTATAAATTCTACCAATTTAGCTTTCCTAAGCTCAATAGGGAAGAACCGATTAAGGAAAACCACTTTGAACTCTTCCCAAAGACCCATATGGTTGACTCCCTTCTCTTCTTTCCATTGGTTATACCATATTTGTGCTACCCATTGAGTTGGTAGACCGCTAACTTTGCCTTTTCTTTCAGGCTCACACCTATGATAGCCAATATCTTGTAGACCTCATCAATGAAGTCTTGAGGGTCCTCATCTACCTTTCACCCAGAGAATTCGAAGGGATTCATTCTCAAGAAGTCTCTCACTCAAGAAGCTGGTGTAGGAGCATGACGGGCTTGGGCCTGTTGATTGGCTTGATTAGCCACCACTGGTGCAAGCAAGGTGAGAGCATCCCTATGCTCTACATTGGCCGGTTGCTCCTTGGATATGAAGGCTCGTCTCCCTCTCATGTTAGGCATGATCTAGGTAGCAAAGAACAAGCATTAGCAAAGGAAAGCTTATTTTAACTCTATAACACAACTTAGAACATGAAGAAGGGAAATAATTCCTAAAATATCTTATATCCTCCTACTTATAGTTGTGGTGTACAACATAACCATGAATAACACTCTATTCGATGAAGTGTGTTGGAATCCTAGGATCTAATAACCTAATGCTCTAATACCATGTTTGTCATGACCCAAGCCTAGGGCCTAGTCATGACACGGCGTAGGGGGAGCCAAAGCAAGCGTCATGGCATCTCATTACATATCTCTAGTCGTGGAAGCAATAAAATACAACAAGTAGTAGTAAATTGAGATAGATGGGGCTAAGGGACAACTTCATAACATCAACATCAAGAGTTAAAAGGAGTCAAAACTCATAACATAGATACATAATATGTTCAACAACACCTCTACTATAAGATAAGAGTAGGGGCCAAGACAAAGCAACCGGGCTCACCCTTATAGTCAAAATATATGTCAAGAGAGAAAGTCTTAATACATAGAAAGAGATCATAAATATCATACTCGGAGTGGAGGAGTCACCAACAAGCTTGAGTGATGTCATACTTGCCACGCAGAGGAGGATGCTCAAGTGGGACTATGTTCTTACATGGTGACATCATATAGGGATAGAGTATGCGTTAGTACATTTGATGTACTAAGTGTGTAGGATACAATAAAACAATTGATAGGCATCATATTTGAAATGCTTAATTAGACAATAGATAAGCATATGGCAATATGACATGAATGGAAGATGTTTGAGTTAAATCATACATTTCTTACTGCAACCCAAGGCCTATCACTCGCTTGGAGAGGCGCATGAGGTAGAACCCCTTCATGAGGTTGTTAAGGTACAAACCCCCAATGGGTTGATGGGTACAAAACCCCAACATGGTTGATAGAGTATAAACCCCCAACAAGGTTTATGGGTACACATCCCCAACATGGTTGATGGATAGTTGCACCCTACTACCCATTTAGAGTACAAACCCCTCAATAGATTGATGAGTGAAAATCCCCAATAAGGTTGATGGATAGTCGCACCCTACCACCCATGGTGACGGGAGTATAAACCCCCCGATAGGTTATCATTGTACGAACCCCTTGACATGGTTACCCAATGCATAACCCCCAAGTAGGGCATGGTCACAAGCCAACACTATATAGAAGATTATCATTTATACCTTTATCCATCTCATCATCATCTAGCCATCAAATACATACATACATTTTATCATCATTTCATTATCATTCTATCCTCATTTCATCATCATATAACCATCATATACATACATACATTCCATCATCATTTCATTATCATTCTATCATAATTTTATCATCATATAGTCATTCAACTCATAAGACAAACATTGGGCCCTCAACTCCTTAATAAATCATAACCAAAAATTTCATCAAACACTTAGAGGGTGTGTAGTGCTTGTGTAAAACCATACAATTCAAGAGTGAAATCATGCTAGGAAATTTCATGTGAAACCTTCAATAGGTACTTCGTAACACCTTCAAGCAATATATATCAAAATCCTTGATCAAATCTTTTAGTAGATCTTAGATTCATAGCTCAAAATATGGTAAAATAGTCATAATTTCGTAAGCTCCAACATAGTGTGCAGTGATTTTCATAATATTTAAGACCCATGAGTAAATCAAATTTAAATCTTGCACTTTTGAGTAAATGGAGTTTTGGTATCATGGGTGAAAGTAACCCATGAAAGAAACCCACATACCTTATCTTTGGAGATGAAGTTGATGATGATTGGAGATGGAGACTTGAAGCTTGAGTGCGATCCTTAAGATCTGGAAAGGGTTTTGAGTCTTGTGTTTGGGAGTAAAATATTTGGCTAAGTGTTTGAATGAATATTGGGGAATGTTTAGAATGATATGAGGGTGAATAATGGTTAAGTATAGGTATTTTCACGTTTAGAAACACTTAGGCCCATGACTTAAAAGTCTTGGATCGAAGTCAAAACTGGACCAAAAATAACATAGGTGCGCGCCCTTGGCGCGTCGCTCCAGGGGCGGGAAAAGCTCTTTGGAAATCGCATTTTAGGAATTTCAAATTTTGATACGGTTACTCTAAAATTAGAGTTAGACCCTTTTCCACCTAAATTTGACACCTTGAACAAGAATATGAAGTCAGACTTTTTATAACACGCATGGGTTTTGAGATATTTGGAAATTATGATTTCGAGCACTTTCGAAGCACATTTTCGGGCAATTTTGGGGTCATTTCAATATCTTCCCCTTGGGAACATTCATCCCCGAATGTCAAAGACATGTATATAAGAGACACAAACATGACCATTTCAGCCCACATAGAGATGCAACAATGCACTTAAACATCATTTCAAAAATCTCATCATAAGTGTAAAATCATCATGAACTTATCAATTTAAACATGAGCATATGCAATGACTTGAAGGTTGAACTTAAGACATGAGATCATATAAAGGAATTAGATCAATACCTTAGGCTTGAGTGGAGTCAAAAAGGTAAGGATATCGCTTTTGCATGTCTACTTCGGCCTCCCAAATGGCACTCTCAACTTGTTGATTCCTCCAAAGGACCTTAACGGAAGTCACCTCCTTGTTTCTCAACCTCTTCACTTGCCTATCAAAAATCTGAACCAAAACATCTTCATATGTCAAATTATTTTCAACCATACCCACAATATCAAGAGTCACAATAGCATTCGAATAACCCACACATTTTCTCAAGATAGACACATAGAATACCAGATGAACCAAATCCATTTCTCTAGGCAATTTCAACTCATAAGCTACCTTGCCAACCCTACTCATAACCTCATAAGGACCAACATATCTTGGGTTCAACTTGCCTTTCTTTCCAAAATGGACCACACCCTTCATGGGTGAAACCTTTAGGTAGACCCAATCACAAACTTTGAATTCAAGGTCTCTTCTTCTAACATTGGGATCGGATTTTTGATGACTTTGGGCTGTCTTTAATCTTTCCCAAATCATCCTAACCTTCTCAGGAGTCTCCATAACAAGATTTGGTCCCAATGAAGCTACCTCACCAACCTCAAACCAACAAACGGTGATCTACAACGTCTCCAATAGAAAGCCTCAAAAGGAGTCATACCAATACTAGAATGATAGCTATTATTGTAGGCAAACTCAATCAAGAAAAGATGATCATCCCAACTACCTTTAAGCTCCAACATATATGCTCTAAGCATATCCTCAAGGTTTTGGATAATCTATTCAGATTGGCCATCTGTTTGAGGGTGGAAGGTCGTAGAAAGCTTAACTCTAGTTCCAAGACCCCTTTGGGAAGACCTCCAAGAATGTTAGGTAAATTGAGCTACATGATCTGATATGATAGACAAAGGAACCCCATGCAAACTTACCAAGTCATGAATGTTCAATCTTGCATAATCTTCAAACCCATATGTGGTCTTAACCGGTAAGAAATGAGCAAACTTTGTCATCCTATCAACCACAACCCAAATTGAATCAAAACCTTTTCTAGTCATGGGCAATCCAACCACACAATCCATATTTATCTCTTCCCACTTCCAAGTAGGAATCTCAATGTCTTGGGTTAGGCCACCCGGCCTTTGATGTCCGACTTTGACTTGTTGACAACTATGACAACCGGACTCTCTTCCCACTTCCTAGTAGGAACCTCAATATCTTGGGGTAGGCCACTCGGCCTTTGATGTTCTGCTTTGCCTTGTTGACAAGTATGACAACCGGACATGAATTTGGCAATGTCCCTCTTCATGCCTCCCCACCAATACACATCCCTCAAATCTCTATACATTTTGGTGGAACCGGGGTGGATAGAATAAGAAGATTTATGGGCCTCATCAAGGAGTTTCTCTCTCAAACCATCAACACAAGGCACATACAACCTACCTTGGTACCTAAGGGCACCATTTTCCCCTTGGAAGAAAACCTCCACTTTGCCCTCTTTCACGAAGTCCTTCAATTCAAGCAAGGAGGGGTCAAGATCTTTTTTTGCTATCACCTTATCAACCAAGGAAAACCCAGAACCATCAACAACAACAACACCACCATCATTACCAACCTCTTCCAACCTAACCCTTAATCTAGCCAATTGATGCACTTCCCTAGCCATCTCCTTATCATCACCATCAACATGAGCTAGGCTAACCATAAAACCCTATTCAAGGCATCTGCCACCATATTTTCCTTACTGGATGGTAATATTCAATATGTGCTAGGCTACCTATGGACACCCTACTCAAAGCATCGACCATCATATTAGCGTTACTCGGATGATAATGCACACTCATATCATAGTCCTTAAGAAGTTGTAGCCACCTTCTTTGTCTCAAGTTGAGATCTTTCTGAATGAAGATGTATTGGAGGCTCTAATGATCCGTGAACACATCAACATGCACCCTATACAAATAATGTCGCCAAATGTTCAAAGTAAATACTACTGCGGCCAATTCAAGATCATGGGTAGGGTAGTTCTTTTCATGCACTTTGAATTGTCTAGAAGCATAGGCTATCACCTTACCATTTTGCATTAGCACACAACCTAAACAAACTCTAGAAGCATCACAATAGACCACAAATCCCTCAAGCCCATCCAGTAGTGACAATATAAAGGTGGACACAAGCTTATCTTTCAAGGTTTGGAAGCTCCTCTCACATTCATCGGATAACACAAATTTAACATTGAGTTGCCGGTAGTCAATACACATCCTAAGGGACCCATCCTTCTTTTTTACAAACAATATTGGTGCATTCCAAGGTAATTGGCTAGGTCTAATAAATCTCTTCTCCAACAAGTCCCTTAATTGTTTCTTCAACTCGTTTAACTCTGCCGGGGCCATATGGTAAGGGGGAATAGAAATGGGTTGAGTATCGGGGAGGTCTATGCCAAAGTCTATTTCCCTTTTGGGAGGAACACCAAGAAGGTCACTTGGGAAGACATCAACAAACTCATTTATAACTGGGACCAACTCTGTGGGAAAGACTTTAGACTCCACATCCCTAACTCTCACAAGATGGTAAAGACACCCAATCTACCCTTGACCATCACATCTGGATTCTCCCACTCAAGTACGGGTTCATTTGGAAATTGAAATTTGACCCTACGGGTTCTACAATCAATAGAAGCATAGTATGG
>DF360975.1:24567-39499 GCA_000787875.1 Solanum virginianum | reverse complement strand
ATATCTAACTCAACAAGATCACAAGGCAACATTTTATGCAAGATGCAAATAAGACAACTTCTATAAACTTTTCTAGCAACCATTAATGCACCAATAGGAGTAGACACCTTATATTGACTCATGCAACAACTCGGGGTCAACACATATATTTTTGGCAAAAAAAGGGGTAACAAAAGAAAGAGTGGCACCTGGATCAATCAATGCATACATATCAAAGCCAAAGATATTCAACATACCGGTAACAACACTGGGGACTTCATCAACCCCTTGCCTCCCATGCAAAGCATAAAACCAATTGTGCCTTAGGGCACCATCTTGTCGACCACCTCTCCCTAAAAGAACTGGAATAACACCTTGTGGATGAACCTCCTTACCCTTGTTGCGATTTCAGGGACAATGTATGGCCTTATGCTCCATTTCCCCACAACCATAACAAGCATCTGTATTCCTCAAGCATGGACCACTATGACCCTTACCACACTTCGAACACACATCAATATGAGCCACACCCTTAAAACCTTGGGCCCTCGGAACATCATTGGCAACCCTATTTTGAAATGCATGAGAAGACCTTTGGCCTCGTTGGAATCGGCCACTCTTTTGGAACTTACCCTCAAAATGGGCCCTCTTGACCTCATGCCCCCTTCTCTTCCTCAATTTGTCCTCTTCCATTTGTTCGGCATAGGTCATCAAATGAGAAAAGCCCATATCCCTAATCAACATAGTGGACCGACAATCTTCACTCTCTTAGTCGGACACCCCCATCATGAACTTGTTCATTCTCAACCTTGGGTTCGAAACCAAGTAAGGAGCAAACTTTGAAAGTTGGTTGAAATTGATGGCATATTCCCTTACACTCATTAACCCTTGTCTCAAATTCATAAATTCCACCAATTTAGTTTTCCTAAGATCAAGAGGGAAGAACTGACTAAGGAAAGCCACTTTGAACTTTCCTTAAGCACCACATGGTTGACTTTCTTCTCTTCTTTGCATTAGTTGTACCATATTTGTGCTACCCCTTTGAGTTGGTAGGCAGTTGATGATGTTCACGCTCCAATAAGAAAGCGATCACTATCAGCAATTAAGCTAACCGGAGTTTAGGGTCGAATATACAGGGAATACAGGGCTTGCTACAATTGGAGATTCATATGCAGGACGGTAACTTAGGTTCTTCCAGCGCTTTTGTGAAGGTAAAGGTCAAATTTCACCATGGCGCTTGGTCGGCCACCACGGCGTGCCAAGTAACTATGACCTATTATCCCAGTCAACCTCACCTTGGTCAGGCTTGGTTGATTAGACGAGAATACATCAATTGAATCCTGCCATCTATTTTCCTTTCCTATTCATACCTTGGTCGGGATCGTGATAGTAGGCAGGGTTTGGTATTGGCCACCACCAAACAATAATCAATATTAAGGGAATTAGATAATATATGCAAAAATCCAATCATACAAATGCAGTAAACCTAGGTCATACCAAGTCAACTACCCATGGTTCCCACAACCCCAAGTTATGGGTGTTTAGCTACTCATAACTAAAGCAAAACCAACAAAAATGCAAATACAAAGCATAGTTAAGAGTTTTACCAAAAGCAATGAAAAGTGTAGACACAACAAGTTTCAAACCCAAAAGCTTGATAGATTGGAAATGAATACAAAGCAAGATTTGCAATTCCCAAAATGGGTTTTCCAAGAGAAAATGATAAACTAAGCTAAAACCTTAAAAAAATTCTCGAGAGAATATTCAAAGGCAAATTCTATGCTCTAATATCTGGAATCTCGTAATAAAACCCTAACCTAATCTATTTATAGTGTTTACATACAAACCTTAAAAATAACATAGAAAAGACAGCTTGCAACTGATACATCTTGTAGGTACGACTCATAGGGTGACCTATGAGTCATAGTTGGGGTCTCGTATCAGGTTTTTGACATTTTGGACTCAACTGGTACGACCCACTGGTATGAGTCCTTGCTTCGGCTATGACTCGTATGCTCCTCTCATAGTCTAGGCCTTCAGTTTTTGGTCCAACATTTTGGCTCTCTGATTTTTGCAACGAGTCTACCTATACGAGTCATAGTGCAACTTACGACTCGTAGGATAGCCTTGTAGGGTTGACCTTCACTTAGCAGATTTCTGAGTTTTTGGTCTCTGTTTGTTGCTACAACACACCCTATGACTCATAGGTGAGCTCGTATGTCCTATGCTTCAGCAAAATCTGCAATACTAGGGTCAAAAGAAGTCAAACATCATGGTGCATCAAGCACCGGTCTCTAGCTGGTCAACAGGGTCGTATTCCTATGCTTCAGCAAAATATGCAATATTTCTCCAAAATCATGCCAACCTAACTTTTCTACAAGAACAACACAAAAACACATAAAAACCATAAAAAGTCGTATTAAGAACTCACAAAATCTGTTGTTTAGGCATCAAATATGATGTATTTTGATAGCACATCAACACCCTCAACTTAGAATTGTTGCTTGTCCTCAAGCAACGACTCAATCTACGCAGACAATGAGAAATACATAGCTGTTATACCAATGGCATATACATCATTCACTTTAATCTAGGGACCTAACTATCATTTTCAAAACCAGATTGCAAAGTTACTGAGCACAACAACATGATGATAAATCTGACAACCCAACTATGATAAGCTAAGGAACATTAACCATCCACAATCACTGGTGAAGCCATATGCTAATCAAGTAGTGCAAATGCCCTCACAGAAAAAAGTTTCTCTTACTCACTCAAGAAGCATTTAGAATTCAGAGACTGAGGAAGCATTCTCACTCTCACAATTGAAATTCATGCATATTGACTAACACCATAGGCTTTCCTCTATACTCATCTTCTGACTCGGTGATAAAGTGGATTTGGATCACTTTAGGACTTATAGGCTTTTAACATAGGTTTAGGGGACTTTGCAAGGGCAGTTTAGGCAAGTAATGACTAAAAGCTATTCTTGAACCACGTTTACCAGCACTTTTTTCTTTCTTAACCCAACTTTTTTCAATAAATCCACCCTTATTCTCCTATTTCAAACTTTTTCTCGAGTGATTTTTTTCTATTTTCAGTTGTGCCTTATTTCTAAACTCATTTCTTGATACTTTTTCTCAACTCGAGGTACTTTTCTTTTCTTTTTCTTCACTCGACTCATGATTTTTCATTTCTTTCTTCATTTCCCAACTAACCACCTCATTTTCATTACTTTACCAAAAAAAAGGTCACCCTCAACTTAGGCTTTTAGCCTGAGGTGAAGTACACAATATCTATTCCTCAAACCAGGGTCACAACTTGTAGCCACCATTAACTTAGGCTTTTAGCCTTAATTAAGGTTCACATGTCCAAGGATAGACCAAGGCCAATATTAAGGCATTTCATCAAACAAGGTTAAGCTAGCAACGTGTCAAGAAAGAATGAGTACATGAGAATCTCAAAAATTTGGAACAAGGGATTCACTCACTCATTTGGTGGGTCATTTAGGCCAAAAGTGGATTCACTCAAAGAACAAAGGCCTAAGATCTTTTCCATACCAACCATATCACTAAACCAATTTTAAAGTCACTCACTCATTCGGTAGGTCACTTAGGCTAAAAGTAGGTTCACTCAAAGAACAAAGGCCTAAGATCCTTTCCACATCAACCACATCACTAAACCAATCTTAGAGTACTAAGGCAAGTTCTGAGTCCACACAAGATGCATGAATGCAGCAAAATAAGCTCATAACACATATGACATTGCACCCATAATCAAGTATAGACTCACAGGTTATGGTTGAAGCCTCAACTTACCTTCACATTATCAGAACAAACATTGCCAAATACTCAAAATGCATGAATCCATCAATAATCACAATCTCAAAGAAATTTTTTAGGGTACCCAATTTTTTATCAAAACTTTAAAAAGCATCTAAAGATTATGTATATGCCAACAGATAACACCACTATGAATTTACATATTACCTACACTACATAAATATGCCGGTTCAACAAAAAAGTAAATATCTACAAGGAAAAAGAATCATGAAAAAAAAACCTTGGGATCAAAATTAGGGAAAGTTATGGACTCGAGGTTACTCAGACTTCACCTTAATCCTTAACTTCCCACACCCCACCACAATAGGATACTTTCTCCTCAAAGTAAAAATATATATAAAAGGTGCAAAGGGCATACCCTGGGTTGCCTCCTAAGAAGCGCCTGATTTATTGTCGCGGCACAGTAGGAAGCTTTTGTGTTCATGCTTCATCAAGATCTCAATCTTCCACTGTCTTGATTTCTTCCATGTCACCGATGTATCCTTTGACCCTCTAACCATTGTCTTTGAAAGTTTTGCCATCCCTATTTTCTAACTCGATGGCTCCATGACTAAAAATACACACTACTCTAAAGGGCTCCATCCACTTAGATTTGAGTTTTCTAGGAGAACACCTTAACCTGGAGTTGAAGAGCAACACCATATCTCCCAGAGCAAATTGGCGATCTTCAATTATGTAATCATGCTGAACTTTCATTCGTTGCTTGTACAAAGCGGAGCTCTCATATGCCCGCAATCTAAATTCATCAAGCTCATTCATTTGCATCAACCGCGAAGTTACAGCTTCATGCCAATCTAGATTCAGCTTCTTCAATGCCCATAACGCCTTGTGCTCAAGTTCAACCGGCAAGTGACAGGCCTTCCCAAACACCAATTGATAAGGGGACATTCCGATGGGAGTCTTGAAGGCAATCCGGTTGGCCCATAAAGCATCATCCAACTTTCTTGACCAATCAGTGTGATTTACATTCACCCTTTTGGATAGGATTTGCTTGATTTCCAGATTTGATACTTCTACTTGCCCACTTGTTTGGGGTTGGTACTCGATGCTTCACACCATATAATTCAAGGAGAGCTTTGAACAGTCAGTTGTAAAAATGAGAACCTCCATCACTGATAATTGCCCAAGGTGTACCAAACCTAGAGAAAATATTTCTTCGGAGAAACCCGGTAACACTCTTACCTTCATTGAACACTTTTACCTTCATTTAGAGACATAATCAATTGCAACAGAATGTATTTATTACCATGTGAGCTGAAAAAGGGTCCCATAAAGTCAATGCCCCAAACATCGAATAGTTCTATCACCAAAATAGGATTTAGAGGAAGTTCATGCCTTTGCGAGACTCCGCCCTCTTGTTGGCATCTATCACAAAGCTCTACATAATCATGGGTGTGTTGATGTATAGATGGCCAATACTAGCCACACTGTAACACTTTGTAAGCCGTTCGACCTCCACTGTGATGGCCACCCACCAACGAAGAGTGGCATGCTTCAAGAATGCTCATCATTTCCACTTCTGGAACACATCTACGGATGATCCCATCCACACAAATGCGAAATAAATATGGCTCATCCCAGAAGAACTTCTTTACATCATGCATAAACTTGTGACGTTGATGGGTTTCAGATCAGGTGACACTATATCAGTCACCAAGTAGTTAGCATAGTCTGCAAACCAAGGTATAAGATCATCTGAAGCCACCAAAACTCTCTCATCAAGGAATGAGTCATTTATGTCAAGACAATCGTCAAACGTCACCATAGCTTCATCTTCCAATCTAGAGAGATGATCGGCCACTTGATTTTTTGACTCCTTTCTGTCAATCACATCAAAGATAAACTCTTGCAAGAGAAGTACCCATCTGATCAATCTTGGTTTTGCATCCTTCTTAGCCATCAGATATTTGAGTGTCGCATGGTCTGTGTCCACAATCACCTTAGCCCCCAACAAATATGACCAAAAATTTTTAGAAGGCAAAAACTAAGGCAAGAAATTCTTATTTGGTCACTGTATAGTTTTTCTGGGCCACATTTAGTGCTTTGCTGGCATAATAGATTGGATGTAGAATTCTCTCCCTTCGTTACCCCAACACCACACCTAGCGTAACACCATTTGCATAACACATTAGTTCAAATGGTTGTAACCAATTTGGAGCCACAATAATGGGTGTTGTGGTCAGCCTTCTTTTCAATTCTTTGAAAGCATTCATACATGCATCATCAATCACAAACTTGGCGTCTTTCTCCAACAACTTAAACAAGGGTTGTGAGATCTTGGAAAAATCCTTTATGAAGTGACGATAGAATCCGGCATGGCCTAGAAAGCTTGTAATACCTTTTACCAAAATTAGTGGTGGCAATTTCTCTGTAACCTCGATTTTAGCTTTATCTACCTTGATTCCCTTACCTGAAGTTCTGTGACCAAGTACGATGCCTTTTTTGACCATAAAATGTCATTTCTCCCAATTTAGCACCAAGTGACTCTCAATGGACCTCTACAACACATCACGTAAATGTAACAAGCACTCTTCAAAAGACTGGCCCATAATGCTAAAGTCATCCATGAACACCTCAATGGTGCTCTCAACCATGTCCGAGAAGATAGATATCATGCATCTTTGAAATGTTATCGGAGCATTACATAGTCTAAAAGGCATTCTCTTAAATGCAAAGGTACCATAAGGACATGTGAAAGTTGTCTTCTCCTGGTCCTCGGGTGCGATAATAATTTAATTGTACCCAGAATATCCATCAAGGAAACAGTACCATCCCTTCTTTGCTAATCTGTCGAGCATCTGGTCCATGAAGGGCATAGGAAAATGATCTTTCTCGATAGAAGCATTTAGTTTTCTATAATCCATGCATACTCTCCATTCGGTGACTGGTCTCATGGGGATCAACTCATTCTTCGCATTAGGCACCACTGTGATACCTCCCTTTGAACACACTGCACTGAACTTACCCAATCAATGTCAACAATTGGGTAGATTACTCTTGCGTCTAACCACTTGATGATTTCTTTTCTTACTACCTCTTACATTAGGGGGTTCAACCTTTTTTGATGCTCAATACTCGATTTATAATCTTTGACTAGTTGAATCTTGTGAGTACATATCCTAGGGGGTATGCCAATGATGTCTGTGATTGTCCACCCAATGGCCCTTTTGAACTATTTGAGAACTAAGACGAGGGCCTTTGTTTGAGCTTCACTGAAGTCTGTTGTAATGATGACAGGCAATGTACTATTCTATGCTAAGTATGTGTATTTCAGATGCGATGGTAGTTCCTTTAACTCTAACTCTAGTGGACTTCTACAGAAGGCTTCGCAGGTAGTGTTTCCCTATTGGATAATTCTAACTCCAGCCTTGCTTGTCCCCTCGGCCCAAATGATACCCGAAGAGCATTTACAGTTTCCTCATAATTAGGAATGTTGTCACCATTGAAATTTATCAACACAGCTACCAAAGGATCAACTCTGAGCCTTAATTCTACCAAGGTCTCTGCTTCACTATCCTCACCCGTTAAGATCACTGAAATGACCTGGAACTCAGAACACTTTCCATCTTGTTGACCCTCTTGGAACACAACTGCTTCTTCCCCAAACCTGAAGGTGAGTAGGCTCTTTTCCTTCTGTCTGCCATCAACAACCGCATCTTCGTAGGGACAAGGCTCCCCAAACCTACCTTCCTGAATACAACAAGAGGTATCAAGTTAATGCTAGCCCTCAAGTCACATAGTGCTTTAGCAAACTCAAGATCTCCTATAGTACATGGTATGGTGAATGCACCCGGGTCTTCCCGATTTTGCACTAAAGACTTTGTAGTGATGACACTACAATATTGAAAATTTTGAGAAAGGTATTGGCTCACTTTTTGCTTCTTCTTGACTAGCACTTTCATCCATTTGGCATGCCCCGACATCCTCTCAAGAGCTTCTGTTAAGGGGATGTCTACTGACAATTTCTTAAGCATCACCAAGAACTATTCAAACTTACCTTCCTCCTTCCTCTTCCCAAGCCTTTGAGGAAAAGGGGGAGGGGGCCTTGGAAAGGTCTTATATTTCTTTGGCTGCTCTTCCGCATTGTATGCCTTGATCTTCTCATTCATTCTCTTCTTGTGGCTTCTATTTTCGACCATTGGCATAGGCGCATTCGTAGTGCTTTTGCCACTCTGAGTCATCACTGCTATGCAATGTCCTTCGAACTTAGGATTTTGAACATGTTACTTGGTAAGGTGCCCTTTTGATGTTGGTTCAACTACGAAGAAACTTGCCCGAATTGTTGTTCCAGTTGCTTAATCGCGACCAATTGAGACTATTTTTTGGTTCATACTTGAAATATTCGCTTTTATTTCCTTTAAAGTCTCATCTTGGTAGTCGGCCCTCTTTAATAACTTATCGAACATCTCTTTGATCCTGGAGTTACTTGACCCGGCATCACGGTTGTGAGGTGGCACATAAGGACCATTCTTGTAGCCCTCTCTTCTTCCCCATTCAGCATCTAGCACTCTCTCTCTTTCATAATATACACTCTGATTGTCTTTATATGTCCCATCATGGTTGAAGTTCCGACCTTGATTCCTGGAACCTTGCCTCCAATAATCCAAGTTGGATCCTTGGAGGTTGTTCCGAAAATTCGCCGCTTGGTTGCCTACTAAACATGCATCCTCATCAAAGAATGGATATTCTTATACTGGAGTCTTAGGAGGTTGGTGAGTGACTGCTTTAACACTTGCTTGGTTTTGCTTCAAAACCAAGTCCATACTTGTGCGAAGTTGAGCAAGTTGCTCCATGATCTTTTCATTTATCTTTGCTTGCTCATTGTCTTTGGAAAGCGAGTTAAGAATCCATAAAATGACCATATCATTACACCTGCTCCGTAACCTGTGAATTGGATCTAAAATAGCTGGTTCATTTAAAGTTCCATCAATCAAGCCCAACTTATTCTTGGCTGATAAGACAATAACAAGAGCATAACTCCAACCAACATAACCTTTTTCATCAAAAAGGGAATTGACCAACACCATCCCTCGAGAGTCAGAAGGATGAAGATAGAAAGGACTAGAAGGGTCAGTGAGAGAATTGGACTGAGCTCCTAGCACAATGGTTTGTGTTTGAGATGAGTCTTCCATTGGTGTCTGAGATGAGTCTCCCGTTGCAGGGAATGAAAGAAAGCAAAAAAGAAAAATTGAGAAAGCTATGAAGAGCACATAGGACTCTAATACCATAGAAAAATTGAGAAGCTATGAAGAGCACCTAGGACTCTAATACCATGTAGGAAAAGCAAAAGAGAAATGGGAGAATCTCCTTGTGTTTATTTCTTGACAGAGCTAAATGTATATATACAAACGATTGGAAACCAACAGAAAATTCTATCCCGACTAATTACAATTGTCCCTCTCTTATTTGTTGTGGCTCTAACAAACTATATTCCTTATACAAGAAAAACTCTCTCCAAGAAAGGAATCGTATGAAAATAAAACACTAAAATGAGTTGTGTTATAAAAACTGATTTGGGCCATTTATTTTCTATATTCCTTCAACCCGAAAATCAACTTAGAACTCCCAAATTGGGTGAGAGAGCTGATGAAATCTCTATCATTCTTTTTCTCTGCAGAGGAACAGTAACCATGTCCAACAAAACTAGTAACAAATCTTCCAAGGGAAGAGGAAATAAAAAGGAAGAATGAAAGGAGGTTCTAGAATTAATCTTAACAACTAAAAAATAAAGAGATAACTCATAAGCATAAACCCTCCTTGAGTGTTTTCCTCCTCTATATATAGGTCTTTTCTCGAGGTCCCAAATGTAATTTGACATCTTCTCACATGGGTCCTCCATCTTAGTTATATTCATAACAGTGTGCCAAATAAAAAGAAACGTACAGCAGAAATAGACCATATTCCTTTCAATTTGGGATAAAATAAGGTTAATAACCAAGAAAAGGAAACCTACACTAGAAAGTCAAGTCAAATAATGGATAGAAATGATTGTGTAAACACAACACAGCATCTTGAACTTCTCCTTTACACTTGGGACTACGTACATGGGAGAGGAGGAAAACATACAAAAGACAACTCAATAGAATGGCAATGGAATACAGGCAGATTTCACAAACACAATTATATTTTCCGGAGGAATCCACGAACTTCAGTAAGAAAGTTATGCAGATTCTTTCTAAACTTCTGGTAATTTGGCCGATTAAGTGTGTAAGAGAGACCGTTGGAGCTTGTGAGTAAGTGGAGTGCGTTTGTCAACCTTGATCTGAAAGCTGTGTCAGACTGGCTCTCTATCAGTTCACTTCCCAATTTCTGCACGAAATGTGATCATGTTTCACTGAGTAATCATTTTTCACAACAAATCATTTTAAAATTAAAAAAAATGACCATATACAGCTAGTCAAGAATGTAGATTATGCCTGGTATAGACTTTGTTCACAAAGGATTAATGGAAGAAGAGCATCTGCAGCTGAGCCAACCAGATCAGTGCTGTAATTAAAAAAAAAAATGAAGAATAAAATACTAGGACATTGTAACAGTGTCATGAACATAGCAAAATTTGTAAATGAAATACTAGTGGGCAATGACATCCTGTACATTAACCATGGCTTATATAGTAATCCTCCAAACATTAAATCCTTCAGCCTCTGCTGGTAACATTTGTTTCCCAGCTCACCTGTAGTCCTGAAAGAGGAGAAACTGTAGCAATGATCGAAGAAATTGGCTCAGAATCCCTTCCTGAAAGTTTCCTGTATGATCCTTGTAACCTGAAGCATGGTGACCTAACCCCACTTCTCCAGCACTTTTTTGCTTGTAGTGGAAAGAAGCAAGCCCCTTGATAGCTCGTAGACAGAAATCAACCACCTCTGCATCCTATCACACAAACAACAGAACACAGTAACCTTGGCTTTTACTTCTAGTAGAATCATTAGGCACAACACAACTCCAGAACTATTTCTTGTTCATCAGTAAAGTAGCATGGTGGACAATTAGACCAACTTCACCTTGAAATGATGCCGAGACTCTCTTAAGCACTTCCCACTTCTCAGCATGAAATAGTATATAGAATCATGAACCATAGACATCTTACTGGAGGAAAGGTTACCTGAGACAGACCGAAATCAAGAGTCTTAATGATACGAACAAAAGCTTCTCCATTTAGCTGTGTAATCATTTCAGGGTACACCTCCAGCATATGTGATAGCAGTGAGAAGTACTGTACAGATGAAATGAATTATTAATTTTATTATATGCAGTTATTATCACTGGAGAGGAAAAATAGAAGGGAAAAACCTACATCATGACAAAGCTTGGGGTACTTGAGCAGGTCCAAACTTATCAGAGGGGTTACTATGTGAAGACCCATATATACCACCTGCAACAGAGTTGCTTTGAGATTGTTTTACCGCATCATAAGGTTGGGAATGTACCCTGGCAGGCAAAATAAGTAAAGGAAGAACCTGCATGAATACTACCTGACAAATATTTGTCCCGTGAGCCTCAATAGGCTCTGATGAAAAGTCAACCTGCAAATAATAGTCACATTCCAGGTCACCTCAAACGTCGAACCTACACCAAAGAAAAAGGTAAATGGAAAAATAACCATGATAAGATCAAGGAGCACAAACAACACCAGATCTTTCGAACAGAGACTAGCAAGTAATTGGAGTACAGCACGTAGATCCTTGTATCTTTCGGTATCAGCTTCACTCCGCAAGCTGCTTGAAATGCTCAGAGATATCTGAAGGTACATTTGTCATTCAAGATAGTATCTTCTCAATTCTATAGAACAAAAGAATTGCGCACACATTGTCATTTGTACAAAAAGGGATGGTTTACTTTGTTGCTTCTTCATTGAGATAGCATGATGATTAACATAACTCAATGAGCTAGTGGCTCACTCCCCTCTAATATTTTTTATCGAGATTGCAGTGCACGCTAACAAGGACCTTTCTAGCTAGCGAGCTGAACTGACAATTCTTGTGATCCTCGCATTGGTTCAGGTGGCAATGTATTTACTTTTCTGTTTTCATCTTTTATTTAAACTCTTACAGCTGCTTCATTAGTCGGTTTGTTAGTATTTTGATTACAATAGACTTGTGACTAGTGTTAAGACTTTCTTTTCATATTGTGGAGACGAACGTAGTATTAATGCGTTATAAACAGACGATGGATAACAGTGACAACTTTTTTTGGTTGGATGTTGTTTCTTGTGTGATTTAGTCGAGACAGAATTTTTCGGGATAATGCGAGAAATAAGAAAAACTGTCTCATTTTCAATAGAATACTGATAAAGTTTGCTTAGGGGCTCTACCCCAAATGCCTGGTTAATGGGCTGAGATTAGATATTGACATATCCTTTCAACAAATAACAAAATCACTTATGTATTATTATTTAGTGTTCCCTCATCAACATAGAGTTACAAGCAATGAGGTGCATCGCATACCACGATGCAGGCAGCAAGGTGCAACATTACATTCACCCAGCTCCATGCTTTAAGCAACTTAAACCGGGCCATTGAGAATACAATTCTCTCTAATCTATTCTGTAAATCCAAGTGAGAACCAAAATACTTTTGAAAAGCTCAAAATATGTTTATTACAAAGCAACTACACAACTTCAGACATGACGCAAACAGTCATTTACTAGAACTCATTAAAAAAAAATAACAGCATCATTCTTGGGTCATTATCACAATTGATCTTATTTCTGAAACTAAAGTATACCAGAGCGAAAACACAACAAACTACTGAACAACATCAACAAATATCCCACAGCTGAGCAGTATTATGTTTGAGTTTACTTTACTTATATAAAACAAGATAATGGCATTGTAAATAGCATATGTCTAGAAAAGGCTTTGCGCACTGTTAATTTTTTAAAAATAAAAGTGGAGCAAGTTTGGCAGTTTCATCCAAAAATTCGAACAATTGAGGACAAGAAGGCAGTTTTAGTGTGAGACAATTTTGTGACACATCTTCCCATGATAGCCTTATAACCACCCACTAGCAAGAATATAGAAGAGGTTGACATTTAATAGACAAAAGTTTCTTAATTCCACCGTCTCACTTTCCATTCTGAGTACGTTATATTCTTGTTTTATCTCACAGTTTACATCTATTTTTCATGAACATTTAACATATATTTTAATATTCAGACTGAAGTGTGCGACCAGAAATCTAGTTCAAGTACCACAGAATAAACTAAAAAGACTAAAAAAAGAAGAAAAGAGCAAGGGAATATATGTCATATAAAACCATTTCCCTTACGCAATGACTGCATAACTGAATCAGATGAATATTATCTACTAATCAGCTATTTATGAGAGTGATGATTGGTTAGACTCACTAGAATGGTAAGCTTTGAAAGAAATCTGTGATTAAGTTTATTTAACCAACCAAACACTAAGGGCCCGTTTAGACATGCAATATGAAATAATGATTTGAAATCATGATATGGAGTTGAAGTTTTGTTTGGATATGCAATTTGAATCTTTTAAGTTGTATTTTTTTTTTTTTTTTATAAACATGAAAACCCCACATGTTGTGAAAACTATCAAAGTTGCCCCTTTTCTTATACAATCTTTAAAAATTGAAAAACCATAGTTCATAAACAAAACATCAGAATATCCTAAGGCACCACATTGATAAATCACATATCTCTATGTTTCTCTTATAAATAAATATTAATGATTACAAACTTCTAAATACACATAATTTTATAAAAAAAAATCTACTAGTGAACAATAGCAGTAATTAGTTATTCTTCAATACAATCCTTTTGATCCACTAGTGAACTATAGCAGTAACTAGTTACTCATCCTTTCACATGGTACAAACAATCTCTTGACCATTGTCTTTTTTGCAACATCTAAAATGATGGGTCTTTCTTTTACAAAATATGAACTTGTAGGTTGAGTTTTACATTAAGAATTTTTTGAAATCATGATTTGTAATCCCAAATCATATTTTTTGGGGGGGAGAGTTTGGAATTTGAAGTCGTGATCCCAAATCGCATGTCAATATGTTGATTTAAAATCATGATTTCATATGCATGTCCAAATGCAAGCGAATTAATAGAATAAATGTTTTTGGTTCGACAACAAACTTTGATTTATGTGGGAGGTGTAACAGCGTAATAATCATGGTTATGAAGTAATTACACTGCTTATTACAGGACAATATCTCTTCCAATTTCTGCTAGAACAATTTTTGGGCAACATGCTTTTTTTTTTAAAAAGAAAAAAAAAACACACTAATGATCAAATTACCTTTGCTTATATTGTCGGAAGAGTATGGGAAATATAGGCGCTTACAGAAATCAAGAACCGTTATTTCACAAACAAATGTTTTTGGTTGAGTGACAAACTTTGAAGTGTATGTTGGAGGTGTAACATTGTAACAACCATGGTTATGCAGTAATTTGATTACTTATAACAGGTCAATACCTCTTCCAACATCTGCTAGAAGAATTGGGCAACATGTTTTTTTAAAAAAAAAAAAATAGAAGAACTAATGATCAAATTACCTTGCCTATATTGTGGGAAGAGTAAAGCTGAAGCAGGCGCATACAGAATCCAACAACAATAGCCGTTTCGTGAGCTTCTAGGTAAGTGATTTGTCCATCCACCCAATCAACCACAAATCTGAGTAACAGATACACAACTGTGGACTAAAGAAAACTGGACGATTAGATCATGTAGTTTCATTTTATGATGTCACACTAGGTTAGCTAAAGCTGTTCAAAAATTAAGATAGGCTAATTTATTGCATTAGAATTCATAAAAAGAATGGCATGGTTATTGATAAACAACATTGACATTATAGGCCAATCACCATCAGCAATCAACTAAACTTAGTTCACTTAATTGAACTGGAACCCATCACGTAAGTAGAACAAGAACTTGAGTGCAATGTCTAACCTTTTTCTTAAAACCCTTACAAGAAAATAACCTTTTCTTTGGCGATACACTAAGAACTATTAAATTTGATCAAGTGGTCCTAATGATTTTGGCATCTGTTCAATCCTAAAAACTACAAAACCAACTTGAAAATTTAATTCAAGCACTGCTTTTGAAATTGAAATGTTGTTCTCTGGTATTTAGCTTCCCATA
>DF360975.1:7809-24486 GCA_000787875.1 Solanum virginianum | reverse complement strand
CAGAATGTGAGAAATTGAAGAATACCAATCTGAATATCTGTTGGTACTGGACAGGTATGAGGAAGACCACATGTATATTTAATCTACAGTTGTGCTGCTAAGGGTCAGCAGCGTAAGAGATGCATACCAGAAAGCAAAATGATAACAGGCAGCACTCAAGGTTTTATCTCGATACCAGGAGAAATATAATTTTAGGATGACAATAAATCAGCACTGTATATCTTTAGCAAGTTTTGCAGCACGAAAAAGTAAGCAACCATATAATCCATAACTTTCAGATATAATGACAACATGATCAACGTTAGGGAAAAGCTCAAAGCAAAGCCTCCAAAGCACCGAATTGAATCAACAGCTATTATATCATACAGTTTATACCTCATGCTTGTAAACTTCCATAAATATCAAGAGTGGATTCAGTACTGAATAACCCATCTCATAAATAGCTCTCTGTGTTCGAGGTTCTGTTGCACTAGCAGCACCACGAAGTCGCTCCAACAAGCAACTGACCTATGCATTATCAGAGATTTACTAAGAAACCAACTATTAAAGATACAATTCTTTTACGGACTATCCTTACCAGTAAAATAATATCTGGCTGTTCAGCTACACATTTTAGATCACTTCGGATCGAGAGTTCCACCAGATTAGCTGCCATATGGTTTGTCAGATTTCTCACATACCTAAGAACAATTGCAAGGACAAATCATCCAATATTAGGAGTTCAACAAATTTAAATAACAAAAAATTTAAAGGAAAAGAAAAGGAAATAACCTAGAATATCCACTTACTGGCTAGAGGCCTCTGAAGTTTTCATGCCAGAAGCTGAAAGGACAAGGGTTTGAGCAAGCGAACGCTGTAACAAGACAAAGAACAGTTCGAATAGTCTGGAAATATTACATTAGCAATTTAAGGGAAACCCATGTTTGGTGTAGTGGTAGATTGATACATTAAGCTATTAGAACCTACAAAGACACAACGCCTGCCTCCACGGTATTGAGAGGGAAAAAATTCAGAAAGGAAGAAAGCCCCCACTCCAATTTCAATGAGAGGCCTTTTAGTCATTTACGATCCGTTTGACTCCTAAACTATGTCATTCTAACCCCTGCAACCGACTTAACCGCCTTACAACAACAACAACAACAACATACCCAATGTGATCCCACAAGTGGGGTCCGGGGAGGGTAAAATGTACGCAGACCTCCTATTTAAACAGATAGCAAAAGCTGATATCAACTCATATTTATGCATATGTCCTCTGCCTAATAATAAAAAATCATGGAGGAAGAAAAATTACACAACAGTATAGTAACACAACTAAACTGAAAGTTAATATATGTCCAGTTTCATAGACAAATTAATCATACTTAAATAAGAAAAATCATGGAGAATATATTATAAGATATGTACTTTTTTAATGATAAGGGAAACCCACAGCTGCTACCCTTTGGGTACACACGGTGTAAAACCGCCGGTCTTATGCAATAACTCGCAAACCACATAGGAGAGATAACCCACACTAGGCAAGCCCGAGAGCTCGACCCAGAAGGTAAGATATCTTGAGGTATTAAATACAACATTTACTAATCAACATTGGGATAGATTACCTACCTATTAAATGTAGCTTAGGTCTCATTTTTTGCATTTAATGATAGTCTGAATTTGAATGGTTCAAACTTAGGCCATTAAGTGCATTTGTTTTCATTAAGATTTAAGCACTTATTTGGTCTGAATAGGGTCTTAACCATTAAGATCTTGAACAAAGTCGTATTATCACTAAAAGGTATTTTGTGTGGATAATTTTCACCAAGACCCTATTCACAATCACCCGCCGCCACCACTAACCACCTTTGCCATCACAACCACCATCACCACCATTACAAACCACCACCAACATTGCCAACCACCATTATCATCGCCAAACACCACCATCCACCACCTCTATCATCACAATCACCACTATCACCACTGCTGCCAACCACTACCACCTCCATTATTATAACTATATCCGCTACCACCATCACTGTCACCACCAGTATTGCAAACCTTTACTACTACTGCAATCAACCCCTACTACCAACCACTTCTACCAACACAACTAGAACCGTTGCTAATTACCACCAATATATCTTCAACCACCACGCATTCTTCCACCACCACCATAAACATCGTTAACTACTAACATCAACCAACTTCACCACCATATGACGACGTTGAGGAAATTCTTGGGTGATCCAAGTGTCGTTATTCCATTGAAATATGTGAGTAGTAAGAGTTTAACCTATGAAAAAGTGTCAGTCCAAATTTTGGACCAATAAAGATTGAGAAATAAGGAAGTTGTTCCGTCAAAGTGTTATAGAGGAACCAACAACTTAAGAGTGCTACTTGGGAAGTAGAGGCGGAAATGATGAAACGATATCCTTACCTTTTTCCTTCTTAAGCCTAGGGTACCTAAATTTGAAGTATTCCTACAAATTATTACGAGTTCATTTTTTCTTATCCTATTGCACGCATGATCATAAGACTGTTTTTACATGATATTTGATGCATACGTTTGATGATTTTATGAAACTGCTGTTTAAGTTGCATTTTTACATTCATGTTGGATTGTTGGTTATGTTTCTACTCTACTCAAGCTTACTTTTGTCTCACTCGAGCACGAATGATCCCAAGGGGAGATATTGTAACACCCCATATGTTGAAAAGTCCGAACAATAGAAAAGTTGCAAAAAAGTTGAAACTAGATTGACATCATGAGCCAATCTAAGGTTCATGGTTCGATCCACGGGTGGTAGACATGCTTCATGGTTGAGGGTTCAGGAATTGGAAAATTTTGGACACTAGAAGTTGAGGTTACAAGGCCAAAAGTACATATTGTAATTTGTAATACGGTTCGTGAAAGGGATCATGGATGGAAATGTTGGGAACTTGAAATCTGGCCAAGTATGGACTGGATTATGAGTAAGGATTACAGGTCGTAGTTTGTTTTACGGATCGCAAACACAGTCAGTAGATGGATCACTCAGAGGTGGAATTTTCTAAGTCGGGAAGGTATCTACATAGGGATAATACGGCTCGTAAAGGAAACTACAAGTTGCAAAAGGGGTGTCGTAGAAGGTGGTTCAGAGACTATTTTAAGAAGTTTGATTACATCAAGATGAAACCCCTCGTCTATGGGTCGTACTTCTGTTCATGACTAATAAACAGTGCTCGTGGATGGGTTCGACCAATTTTCAATGAGAGGCCTTTTAGTCATTTACGATCCGTTTGACTCCTAAACTATGTCATTCTAACCCCTGCAACCGACTTAACCGCCTTACAACAACAACAACAACAACATACCCAATGTGATCCCACAAGTGGGGTCCGGGGAGGGTAAAATGTACGCAGACCTCACCACTACCTCATAGAGATAGAGGGGTTGTTTCCGGGAAAACCTTAGCTCAAGAATCAAGCCCCATAGGCAGAAAATACTAGACATGGGAAAAAGGGGAAGAACAAAAAAGAAAGAAGACTAATAATGAAAAGCAAATGATAGTATGTAAATACGAAAAAATAACAGTAAAAAATTAACAAAAAAGTAACAAATATAAGACGGATAATGGCAACATAGAATAAACCGACTACTCCTACTAACCTACTATATCACAAGACCAGACATCAACCTACCCTGAGTAGCCTATTAGCCCTCTACCCTAATACACAACCTCTGCTACTTTCTATCTAAGGTCATGTCCTCGGTGAGAAGAAGTTTCGCCACATCTAGTCTGATCAGCTCCCCCAGTACTTTTTCGGTCTACCTTTACCCCTCTGTGAAACCCCCTTTATCCAACCTCTCGCACCTCTTAACAGGAGCATCGATACTTCTTCTCTACACATGTCAAACCATCGCAGTCTCACTT
This sequence comes from Solanum virginianum, assembly GCA_000787875.1. Classification (NCBI taxonomy): domain Eukaryota; kingdom Viridiplantae; phylum Streptophyta; class Magnoliopsida; order Solanales; family Solanaceae; genus Solanum; species Solanum virginianum. The sequence continues at coordinate 20,587 of DF360975.1, read as the reverse complement.
CCCTCATCTTGTCAATAGGGGCCACCTCTAACTTCTCCCGAATGGTCTCATTCCTAATCTTATCACTCCTAGTATGTCCACAGATCCATCTCAACATCCTCATCTCATCGACTTGCATTTTCTGAACATGTGAGTTTTTGATTGGCCAGCACTCCACCCCATACAGCAAAGGCAGTCTGACCACCATTCTATAAAACTTACCTTTTAGGTGGTATCTTCTTATCACACAATACTCCAGAGGCAAGCCTCCATTTCGTCCATGCTGCCCCAATACGATGTGTCACATCATTGTCGATATCGTCACTACTTGAAACGATATCCTTACCTTTTTCCTTCTTAAGCCGTCACTACTCTGGATGACTGACCCAAGGTATATAAAGTTCTCTCTGGGGAATAGATTGAGTGGCAAGGCTCAATTCAATGTCTGTTTCATCCCTCACAACACTGAATCTGCACTCCAAGTATTCTGTCTTGGTCCTGCTCAATTTGAACCCTTTATATTCCAAAGTGTCTCCAAACCTCCAATCTATAGATTTATAAAAACTATCCCTATTCTCACTCTAAATCCATTCACTCTCAAATTCACCCACAAATTCCCAAATTATCTCTCTAGCAAAGCCTCCATTAAAGTTTAAGAGTTCAAGCATTTGGTCAAGGAATTTAAGGTATTCAATTCACCAAGCCTTCTAAGATTTTCTCATTTGAGGTATGTAGGACTTCATCCATGGACTCAATCCATCCATGGAGCCCAAATTCCAAGCTCCTTTTTCTTTATGTTCAAGTATGGGTTTTTTTGGGAGGGTTTCATGATTTGATTCCAAATGCTTGGATTAGGATTATTACATGATCATTTACTTAGTTATACATGAATTAGGATGAATTACATGTATTTCTTGATTTTTCAATTAATTTCAAGTGATTTCAAGTATGTGTTGATTAGGGCTTGTTGAATTGATATGTTTTCCTTTACAATTTGATTTCAATTGCATTGATTCCACATAATTTCCATTCAATTTCATACTTTCAACTTCAATTATCTATGGAACCATACTTAACCCTAATTTCCTATGATAAAGCTATGATTGTCATGAATATGATGATGATGTGGTTTAAGAGGCAAGGTGATATTTAGTATTTTTTTATGGATTATAAAGATTATATGTATGTTGCTCATTTATGGAATTGAAGTGGTCTAAGACCCTAATGTTTATGAAATGATGATGATAATTATACCCACACTCTATGAAAGCATGTAGATGGATTATTCTTATGACATGAAGTATTTTGCTTAAAAGCTATGAAAGTATGATTTTGATGACTATAATGATATCTATGTATATTGCATGATTATGTTTTCCGTGGGATTCGACTTATGATTTTGATGACTATAATGATATCTATGTATATTGCATGATTATGTTTTCCGTGGGATTCGACTTATGATTTTGATGACTATAATGATATCTATGTATATTGCATGATTATGTTTTCCGTGGGATTCGACTTACAATCGAATGAGCTTAAGGAGGACTATGCCCAAGTTTCCTTATATAAATCCTTAAGTCTCATAACTACGTGTCATCGTAGAATTATGTTATGTGCCTATATGGTATTATGTTAGTGGATCCACATGCATATATGTCACTCACCGTGCTGGCGAAAAGCCCATAGGGTGAGGTATAATCTACCTTGGCAATAGGCTACTATTTCTCTAGTGTAGAGGCAACATCGGGATTCCAGTAGTAGTCCACATGATCTTATTGTCAGTTATGGTCCTTAATATATAAAACACAAGCCTTTTTCCCAAACTGAATAACATGTCTGGAATGGGCGAAACAAGGGCATCAACTTGGAAGCAATAGATCGCCATAGGAGACTACATAATTAAGCATCAACCTTCTCCGATTGTACTTCAGCTTTTGCAGCTTCCTCACTAGCCTTTCCCTTTACATCTACCGCGCAAGTATTGGTTGTTAAGTGGTCATGGACACCTTGACCTTTGAACCATAATTCAACCAAGGAATCCCAAGCTAAATAGTTTGACTGCCCACTAATGGTTCTGAAGTGATCATTGGGTTTGAATTTCCTATTCCTGTACTTTTGAAGCCAAGAAGATCAATCCCAAAAGACATTTCTGAAATTAGACTTGTCACCAGAAAATCAGATCTGGCCACCGGAAAGAGGTCAAAATCAGAAAAAAGCCAAGAAGATCAATCCCAAAAGACATTTCTGAAATTAGACTTGTCACCAGAAAATCAGATCTGGCCACCGGAAAGAGGTCAAAATCAGAAAAAAGAGAAAAAATTAAACTAAAACTATCTGTGCAGGTTCAAGACAAGACAACACTACTGGAAAACAAATATGTTGAAAAAAAAAGTGGCCAGAAACAATGTCGGAAAATCAGATCCGACCCCAAAAAGAAAAAAATGGTCGGAATTAGGAAATAATTGTACGGGTAGCCTCGGAATAGAGAGGCGATCCTGCGGAACAAAATGGCTGCCGGAAAGTGGCCGGCACTGACCTGACGCACCGGCACACGGTCAGATCTCGCCGGAAAAGTTGCACCTCTGATCGGCGCGTGTGCGCATGTGAGATAGTATTTTCCGGTGGATCTGACTTGACTTTTGTCGTCAGAGAGTGAGGGACCCAGTGGTGGTGTTGATTTTCACACAAAACGGACAGAAAAAAATGCCAACACAAATCAGCCTTGACAGCCATCGAAAATCGATGCACACTGACCTGTCCAAGTTTCTCACAAATGCTCTAATACCATGTGAGAAATATAGAAAAAATATTATTGAATTGTGTCCCTAAATTATTACATAGAGATCCTATTTATAGACACTACAATATAATCTTTTACCAAGTAGGATATTACATACTATTCCTATTCCAATTCTAAGTAGGCTTATTTATTTATATTCCTATTCTAACATAATCCAAAAGGGCTCCAAGTCAATGAGCTTTTTTCTATTTTAACATGATATTAGAGCCTCTGCGATTTGGAAAGAGAATCAAATTGATTCTGCTACGATGCCGCAATACGTGCCACTTTGCAAAACCAATATTTGCTTTTATTCTCTCTGTCTGTTTAACAATGATCCTCTCTTCGACAACTGCTGCCTTCATCTCCAGGCAGCTATTCAAGAGCGACACATCTCATTAGGATCGCTTACGAACCATTTATTTCCCAACAAGCAGCCTAGCTACTTCTTCGTGGGCAACATGCTTTGTCATTGTACTGCTGATACAAGTTACATTGATACTCTCCTTGAGATTTCCACCACCATATCTTTCAATCAATAGATTCCTTTAAGAGTGTATTGGAAAAAAAAACACTTTATTTCGTTTTGCAATTACCAGATGCTTATACTTGAATAAGTAAAATCATATAGAATATTTTATAAGATACCATAGGATGATATGTATTTAATCATAAAATATTTTACTACCCTAGCAGTATAGGGATTGATTACCTACCATATTATAGTATCCTAAGACAGTAAGACTCCTATATAATGTGCACATCTCATACATTGTCAATTAAGTCAGTTATCAATTTTCAGAAAACAAAATCATAAGGATTCGTACCTGGTGAGCAGCATTTAGTGCGAATAGAGTTTGTTCATTTGCAAAGGCATTTGCCAAGTCACGCCAAGAGTCCTGCAGACAAATAATGCAGATAGGGATAAATATGATATTCCAATCATTACTCCTGAATAAGAATCCAAGATGATTTTCCCTATTCCAGCACATGGAAATTAAGCCAACCATAAATTCACTCTCTAACCATTTAAACTTTCTGGAATGTGACAAATAATATAGAATTTAGATACTTTTGGTCTTAATAAACATCTCCATTGATGGAGGATGGGATAGGACTAAACAACAAAAAAAAAAAACAAAGCTCTGTTCTGAAGGCGGATGAGATACAACTAAGAATTAGAATCTCTATCCACAATTTACTGTCAGGAACATAAGCAATAACAAGAGGAAACATAATTGGTGTGTGGAAGATACCCAATGCCATGCAATTTTATCTGAAACCCTCCACACAAAATTAAAACCCAAAGAGAAACAGAACCACCTCATCAAGGGTTCAAACATGAACATTACTACTCGTCTAAGGACCCACCAATTCAACAAGTTGCACACAAACATTCTTCCGCCGAACAAGTCCATGAAGCAACTCATGACAAGTTAGTGCCTATCAAAATGAAAGGAGAGTGTATCAGAGCTGCTGCAACGAACAGCCTCAATAAACAGCAAGGAAATAACAGATTACCAAAAACAACACGAGAGAAGTTCAATCATATCAGCAAGTTCCTTAGATAAAATTGATTTGCTGATATTGTTTAATACTGAAAAAAAAAGATTATTGTTTGGGATGGGATGCTCTAATTTTAAATAAGAACAGTGCTGGCATTTACCCAAATTCACAGACAGTTTCCATCTATTCTTAAACCACTTTATCAATATTCTACTGAAGATACTTTATTGTTTGTTATATTACCTGGCTTTGAATTTCACAGTTCATGTAAAATTAAGAAATATCACCAAATTTAAGAAATTGATATTTTGGTTCGACGTGATTTTGAGGGAGAAGAAATAATCTGAATGATAAGTAGCAGAACTAAAAAAGAGACAGAGAATCAGGACCTTGCTGGATAATGGGTATGGAAATTTTTCTTTTATCCTAGATGAGTTACGAGAATAGTCCATTGAGCAAATCAGATGTTTATTAGAGAAAATTGAATATAGCAGTCATATGCTCTTATCCCGGGGAAAACAATTTTGTGTTGGTGTCCTAATGAATGCTATTTTGAGCAAAACCAAGATGTGAGTAATCAAAGTTATGACTAGTTACTTAAATTGAAGAATTACGAAGTTCAAGAGTAGATACAATTTGACTTTATTGAGAATCAAACAATGCCCAAGGATTGATGCTAAAACAAGTATTTAAGGCTGCCCGTTCATACCTTATAGCGAGTATGATAAATGTCCATAATATCTGGCTTAGTTACGAGTTTTGCCTAAATAAGAGAATTGACGCGAGATCGCTATGATGTGTTATAGATTGATCAAAGAAATTCATACAAATTGTTCAAGGTGACAAAGTTTGGTATTTCAACACAATTTTAGCAAGTAGTAACCTTACTGCAATGTGTTTTTCATAATTTGGATGGATTAGACATAATTTTGAAAATAAATTTGCTACTGAAAGCTTTGACATTAAATGCGGGACAAGTCTTTCACTTGATATTATACCAAAATATGATTTGAGATGTTTACTGCTATTTTAGATGTTCTCATTGTCAGTAGACATGTTTTAATTGTTACTTGAGATATGATTACCATTACCAAAATAAAATTATATAATGTGATAAGCAACATAAATTCCCGAGACTATTTTGAAAATGCTTTTATGCAAGTACGTACTGCTTACAAAGAAAAGTATAAATAGGAGTAGACCTTAATGGATCACGTAGCTAACAATGAGTATGTCAGACCTAGTGCACCTTGTATAACCTTTGCTAGTAGAAAGGTAGGACTAGCATATTGTTACTGATCTGCCTCTATTAGGGACCTACCAATATGCATATGACTCCTTTAAGGGGGGTCCACAGTTATTGATTATTTCATAAAGTACAACGTCACACCAGTTACACGATTAATTCTAGAAAATTTCCCAAATATAAGATTTGGTATGACAGTGTTTACATTTATTACCGAATTGTTAAAATTGATTTTGCGTACATGAAAAAGACTAAACTGATTATTGTTACCATTTTCCTAAAAGGACATTTATTTCATAATTTTTTTTATTACCATACTAGCATGTTTTCTGGTTCGTCCCTGTTAAGAAATTGTTGTGGTTAAGTGTTATTACTTACTAAGCTCGTAACTCACTCCCCGCTTAATTTTTTCCAGAGAACACACGTGACATTATTGAAGACTTCATTAACTAAAGTGTACGAGTCGACAATTCCTGGTGAGCACCGCACCTGTTCGCTTGAGCAAAAAGCTTATTTATTTGTTATGGTCTTTACTTTTGAACTCTTAGAGTAAATACCATTGTGACAATTCTTTCATTATTATAGACTTATGACAAGTATTGGACTGACTTCATATTTAGTGATGGTTTTAGTATTATATATTTGCGAATGGTTAGTTCATAAAGATTATGACTTGTTTGGTTAAGAATAGGGAAATTCTACTCAATTTTTTTGTAAATTCTGTTTAGGCTTACTTCGGGATTCTACCCCTTAGCGCTAATCATGGCCCAAATTGGGCTGTGACAATATTCTATAATTAAGGGCACAAACTGAGAAGTATTATGCGCATCAACTAGAATCAATTAAGACAACTAATTAGGAAATTCAATCTTCTAATTGGGTATTACTTCCTACTTTAAAAATATGTCTAAATATTATCTAAGCCCTATTAGATTGAGAGACTGATCAAGCTGAACATTCCCAAAAGACCTTCATTCTTTATATATTTTAATAAGTGTGGTATACAGGTCATCTTGTGCGCACCTCGACTAATTCAACGGTATACCTGCACCTCCCACTAGCAATAGGTACCAGAAAAATCTATCCACCAATGTTAGAACAAATTGGAAGAAATCACCTAACCTTTTTTGTCTACGATGGATTTGAACCTGAGACCTGGTTCTCAACTTATTTCATCAACCATTAACCACACTTTGGGCACCTTCATTCTTTACTTTTCTTCTAGATTCTTATTTCATTCTACCGGATACCAATAAATTTCTCTTATACTCTTGTAAGTCTAGACCCCAACAATTCGTTGAGGCAAGTTTTGTCCAAGAACACCTAAATTCCAACAGAACAAGGAAAAGGCTCAATTCAATGATACAAATGCAAAAAGTTGAACTCGCATTGAATCACACCAGAAAGCTGCTCCATCTTAAATAAGAAAAGAATGTTATAAAACCAATATATTACCATGAGGTAATAAAGACTTCAGAAGTGAGGAGAAAAATTCTTGTTTTCTACAATAAGAGTGAGAAAATGCCAAGTCGGTCAAGAGGGCAATAAATCTAATGATGCTCCCTACCAAGTTGTTTACTTGCTTCTATCATTTAGTAAGCATAAATATTTGAGATAATGGGGCATCCAAAAGAATAACGCACTGCATTAGCAAGCAAAAAATACCAGTCCTAAATTGAATGTCTTGTTTTATGTTTGGAATGACAACAAATTGTATTTTCCTTTTCAAGGAAGTGCACAGTTTTGGGACTGGCCAAGAGGACATCTGGACATTTTACACGATGCTGTCCTTGAATTATGCCTGAATACAGATACAGTAATGACATTCTACAACAAAAGGCTGTTCTACTTTGCATACCTGCAAATCCTTCTCTCCAGGATATGAAATGAGTGTTGTCACCGAAATGTGAATAATAAGGTCAAGCACAGCTTTCCGCTGGCTGTCCTCTTGACAAAAATTAAGTAAAACTTTTTTGTGATGTTTTACATTGTGATTATCTGAAGATGCATTCCCCTTATTTTGATCAGGTGGCATCAAATAAGTAGTTGACCATCTTGCAAGGAACCACACAATCGCCTGGACAAAATAAGCATATGAGTTAACCCTGAGTGTTTAGCATGAAAATATAAGCAAGTACTGAAAATAGACTATTAACTATTGAAGTATATTAAAAAAAAATTAATAGCTGAGAATGTAAGTATTAAAAGGAATCCCTGCAAAGGGCCACTACATTGGAGGATCACACAAGAATTATAAATACTGAAAAAGCATGCCTATAAAGGCTATTAAACATATGAACCTCGTCACAAGGATCATCTGGGCTCAAATGTTTTGGTCCAACTTAAGCAGCAGCACAGGGTGCAGAGTCACAAAGCTAAATATTGCAAAACTTGTGCAGAAAAACAAAGATCACAAAAAGCTGAACATGTGTTCATGTATCTGATGTGGCACTTAGGATTAGGAACAGATATTTAGTAAAAATAAGTTTATTCCCCTTGTACTACATTGATTATCATGGCGTTAAGTCTAGCATTTTAAAATAAAACATGTTTTGATCAAAAGCAGGGTGGGTAATTTATGTTGGTCCTGACATCCTCAGAGCAGCCGCCACCCCCCTCCCAATCATACAATGGCTTTCATGATCAAACACTCAGGTCACGTTTGATTACTGTTAAGAGTCACACATGGTAGAAACCAAAAAAAAAAAAAACTAAGGCATAAATTCATATTAATTTATTCAAACATTTTTTATGATGTAAAAAACCCTATATCACTAGTTAATATCTGTATAACTATATACGATGTTTGGTTTCTAAATCCGCATACATTAAGTGACTTTAATACCAGCAACCATACATTGTATGAAAAACCTATGTATTATTTATATCATATAGAAGGTGGGAAAAGTAACATGTGTATCAGCAGTACATGGGTAAAGAGCTACATAACCCTGAATAATAATTCTCGTAATATTATTCAGTATATAAGAATCCATGCGTTAAAATTCCTGTATAACCAAATCATAAGCCAAACAACTCTTTAAAGGAATTACTCCTTCTGTCCCATTTTATGCAGCACGGTTTAACTAGGCATGAAGTTTAAGAAAAAAGGAAGACTTTTAATACCTGTGCTCTAAAATAATCCTTAGATATTTGTGTAGTTGTAAATCATTTTACTAAGGATAAAAAAGACTTAGTAAAATAGATAAATTTTAAAGTTAAATTTTTTCTAATTATAGTAAGAAGACATTCTTTTTTAGACGAACTAAAAGGAAAGGATAGTATTAAATTATTGTAGGATTGTGGATCTTATCCTCACATCCCAAGGCTTTGGTTTATTATTTTATTGCAATCAGGGAAAAAACTTCACCAACCTAGTGACAAGCACTTGTAAATATTGTAGTACCTCAACCAATTATACCTTGAAATAATTAGAAGCTACAAGGGAAAGAATAAAATGGAAAATCTTAGAATAGGAATAGGAGTATATAATCCTATTTAGAATTGGAATAGGAGTAGTATGTTGTTTCCAAACTTGTACTTGGATTATATTGTAATGTCTATAAATAGGGTCTCTAAGTAGTAGTGTAAATACACAATTCAATAATATTTTTCTCCAATATTTCTCACATGGTATCAGAGCATTAGTGAGAAACTTTCGATAGGCCACTGTGCATAAATTTCCGGCGGTTGTCAAGGCTGATTTGTGTTGGCCACGTCTAGGCTATGGACTCGGGGTATAACAGGAGTTGAATGTCATGTGAGTTTCAAAAAGCAAATATGGTCTTCTGCTCAGCACCTATTTGATGCATGAACTTACTATTTCATTACCAATTTCCTTCTTTTTTTTCCAATTGTTGCCTAGTTAAAGAGAGCGGGCAACATGAAATTAAACAATCAATATAAAGAGAAAAAGATTTAAGTATTAGAATAATTTGATGAAAGAAGTGTAATTGGGTTTACAGGGAAATAATTCTTGAGATAATTACATCAAAGGTATAACACACAAGTACCCCGTCCAAAATTGCCGAAATCTCAGAAACACACCTTGACTTCACTAAGGTCCTATTACTCCCCCCCCCTCCCCTCGAACTACTTTATTTTGCAATTTCGTTCACCTTATTTGCCTATATGGCACACTCCGTGACTTCACTTAGTTCAGGCGCGTGGAAGATGTTTGGAGGCAGCATTGACCAATACAAATTAGCCACGTGTAATGAAAATATTGAAAAAGAAAAACTGAACCTCACAATGACCTACTTCTTGTGAGGGTTCAATGAGGTGGGTGGGCAGGGGATTTTCTAGTGGGATTTGAGGTAGTCCGATAAAGGGGTAGAGGAAATGGCAGTGATAATGGTGGTTTCGCCAAAGCTGGGGAAGGTGGAGTCATCGGAGATTCTTCAAGTCGGATTTTAATGAAGCCTTGGAAATGGTTATTATTGTTGTTGTCAAAAAGGGTTTCAACTTTGTCACAATAAAATTTCATAGAAGAATTGTTATGTTGGTCTAAGGCTTGATTCTACCTATAGAGTCCGATCAAGTCTTTTAAGCCTTTAATGTAGCAACTTTATGCACCATTGTTTCTTTGTGGATCTGCTGGCAACTCTTTTAGACAAGGTCAAGCAGCTTCTCGAAAGTAGAAGCCCACGAATACAAGATGTCGTTACAGTCTTTTGTGGGTTGGAAACAGACTATACCCATAGGTCTGTTGCTAGCGTCGCCGTACGCAGCGGTGGAAATGGCTGGTAGAACGATGGAAATTCTTTTAGTAAATGGCTATTCCAAATAAGAAGAGAAACGACAGTTTTGAGTCTCTTTGTCTTGATGGCGGTGGTAGGCCCGCCATTAAGGATAATTTTCTTACATGACGTGACAAATGTCTCTGCCGTAATAACAGCGGCGGTAGTGGTGGTGCAAATTTTAGGTGGATTTTTTTTAAGGAACCACAAAAATGGCATTGTTGATGAGGAGATTGGCTGTTGGAGAATTCTCTAGCAGTAGCATCAGCGGTGGAGCATGGCTAAGCGAGAATCTAAAAGTTCATTTTGCAATTCCTAAAAACTTGTCTATGTTGAAAATTGTTAACTAGATTGAAAGATTTAAATAATAGCCTTTTTGGTAAAGTTAAAAGGGAAAATAAAGATTCTTTGGTAAAGTTAAAAATTTTGTCGCTCTGGGGTCCGGCGCATGTTTACAACTACTCCAAGTTAGCTGGTTGAGCGTGCCACATAAGCAAATAAGGTGCACCAAATTACAAAATAAATGATTTCAGGAGGGTAATAGAACCTTAGTGAAGTCAAGGTGTGTCTCCAAGAATTTGGTCATAGTTGAAGGGAATACTTGTGTATTATCCCTTACATCAAATGACCATTCAGTCATTTTAATTACCAAAAAAAAGGTCATTCATGTATAGTCATATATAATCAGTGTATATTAAAAGTATAGTCAAACTATATTTAGCTTTTGAGTGTAGCATAATGTATATTCAGTGTATAACTCATGTATAAGTAATCTATTATTGTATAGTCAATGTATACTTTCTATGAATTTTGACTAGTTATATTGTATAGTCATTGTATATTTCCTATGATTTTTGGATATTTTTTATATAAAACAAAACATGTCAATATTTGTTGTAAACTAATTAGTTTATGAAATTAGCCAATAATACTTCACACATATTTGAGGATGGCGTGAGTGTCGAAGGACAAGACAGGATGGAGAATACTAAGCTATTAAGGATGCATTGCAGATGACATAACTGTTCAAATTGAAGATCTTAATAGAACAGAAACTTTGATGAACTACCTCCATTAGCCTTGGACTAAAGAACGACGCTCTCATCTCTGGATTTAAACTCTGCTCAGCAAACTTTATTATTGATCTGCACCAAACAAAAGAAGACAAGTTTAGGAAGCTGAATATAATAATACGGCAATCGTAAAAATAAAGAGAAGATAGGACACTGGAGGACCACAAGTCCCCATTGTATGGCTGATATGAACTCGGTAAGAAAAGATGAACCATAAAATTTCCAGCTCAATCCTTTGGAGCCATATGCCTCAATTGAAAATTTTATATTCTGATTAAATACAGCAAAGAGCTACTAGTGAGACACAGCAAACGGCTAATAGTATAACACTTCTACAGAGCTTTGGTTCATTAATGAGTGTCAAAACTGCAATATATACGTAGTACTACAGCTCACTTAGTGGTGATGGAATAACACAAGGTTTGTCTTGACACAAGGAAATCACCATCAGTTATCTCCAGGCAATAAGAAATGCAGCAAATGAGAATAAGACTCTTGGTATCATAAACCACAAACCACTTGGGATGAATCACTTCACTAGCCCTCTTATCTGTAAGAGGTTTTGAGTAATTAATGCTTAGTGAAGTATGAAGGAAAATCCATCCGACTCTCGTGTTGGGGAAAACTTTTTGTTCTGAATGACAGAAGGCAAGAAAGAGGCCAACTGTGAGACCCCTAGTTTTGGGCGTAGGCGCAAGGGGCAATGACCGTGTCAAGTGCTTGTGTGTTGGCAAGCAGCTTGGCAAAGGTCTGCGCGAAGGACAAGCGCATGGCACCGAAAGGGCATGCGCGTTGGCAAAGGTAGCTGGGATAGGCATTGGCGTGGGCACGGCGAAGGCATGCGTGAGGAGGCGCATAGGCCAGACATGCGCGAGGAGGCGTATGAGCCAAGACATGCGTGAGGAGGTGTATGGGCCAAGACATGCGCGCGGAGGTGCATGAGCCAAGGCATGCGCGCGGACGTGCATGAGCCACAGACATGCGCGAGGACGCGTGAGCCCCAGACATGCGCGAGGAGGTGCATGAGCCCAGACAAGCGCGCGGAGGTGCATGAGCCAAGGCATGCTCGCGGAGGCGCATGAGCCAAGCCAGGCGCGGACAAGGCATGCGCGCGGAGGCGCATGAGCCAAGACAGGCGCGGACAGACGCAGGGGCCAAACATGAGCGAGTAGGCACATGGGCGGCAAAGGCATGCGCAGGGCGCATGGGCGGCAAAGGCATGCGCAGGGCGCATGGGCGGCAAAGACATGCGCAGGGCGCATGGGCGGCACAGTCATGCGCAAGGCGCATGTGTTGGGCAAAGCAAGGCAAGGCATGAGCGGGCAGATGCACGTGCGCAGCACGGGAACGAGACGCGTGATGGGCATGCGCGCGGGCGATGACTAGTTATGAAGATTCGCCCACAAGGCCGGAATTTTAGGAAACGTCCCCATTATCCCTTGTAATGCGG
>DF360976.1:17441-44191 GCA_000787875.1 Solanum virginianum | reverse complement strand
CTATCCATGAACTCCAGTGTTTCTTTTTTAGAATTTAAAGATCTGCTGGTTCTTTCTAGAAGGATTTGTCTGCAAATTTTTTGATTTTTCTGGGGTTTGTAACATGCAAAATTTACTAGGAAAACTCTTTGACGCTTGGTGGTTTTGCACCAAAAGAACACTAGTATTAAAGTTGACACCAAAATGAGAAAGAGATTATTAGGATGTAAGAACTCCATGGTGGTGCCAAATCTAAGCTAGCTTTTATGAAATATGTGGTGAAGTCTAGTGCTAATTTATAGCAAGGTAAATGCACTTGACACATTATGTGGCACACATTTCGAGAATCAAATAATTTAAGTTTGATTGTCAATTTAGACAAGAAATCTTCGTATATTTGAAAACTATGTGAAATTATAAATCACAATAATTAACAATATATATATATATATATATATATATATATATATATATATATATATATATATATATATATATATATATATATATATATTATGATATAAAAGGCTTGTTTGAACCTCAACTTTATAAATCATTGTTATTGTTCTTTCTTTTTAACAATCTAATATGTACCTTAGTTTCTTTTTAAATTATCGAATATTATACAATAAAGATTAAAAAATAGTATATTTCACCGATTATAGGGGACACAAAAAATATCAAGTTTATATAAATTCGATAGAAAAAAGTATTAAAAACATTTCTGAAATTGACGCAAGTTATTAGTTTCATTCTGAAATATTGATAGTATTAAAAAGACCCCTCTACTTGACTAATTAAAGTAAAATACACCCAATTCTACAATAAGTATTAAAACACATCTTAACTTTATGCACCTATACCTAATTCTCTAAAAGATTCACTAGTCACTTACGTACTAAACAATAAGTTTGAGGTTTAGGGATAAATATGGAAAAGTTGAAAAAATCATATCAAATCAAATTAATTTTTAATTTCAATTATTTGATTCGATTATAATTTGATATTTTTAAAATTTTGGTTATCATTCACCCATTTATAGTGAATACATGATGACCCTGTCCAACACAGCTTGAGAAAAATGCAAGAGACTGTAATTGAAATATATTATCAGTATTCACCATTCTAACATAAAAGGGCTTAAATGCCCTTAAACTAATGAAAATGATACAAAATATCTTCCATCCATCTATTGGATTTAAAATGCCCTTGTCATTTATCTTTAGATCCAAAAATTATTGTTTATTTGAGTAATAATGAAAATTGTGTAGTACAAATTTTAATTTTTCCAATGAAATAACTTCATACAAATTTTACATAATTAATGTAATAATATTCAATATGAAGTTAAATCAATTTCAAGAATATTAGACTAGATGAAAGGAGAGAAGAAAGTCCTCTGAATTCACAGAGTTTCCTTAAGGAAATTATTCTGCTCAAGCACCTGAGATTATGTAATATATCCTTCCAGGATAAAATGACTCAAAACAAACAAATAGCAGTACCTCAAATTTGTTGTCCAGTGAACTACTCAATGGCTTATAATCACACTTGAATTTATCGAAAGAACATTTTTTTTCTTGAAACTTGTCTTAAATTTTTCCATCAAAAGTTCCTTAATTTTTCTATTAAGTTCTCAAGCTCTTAAGTTGTACCAATATCTGAGAAGGATTCAGATATTTATAGCCAATAAGATGGTATAATGATTCATGTATGGTAGACGAAATGTGGCACCGAAATATGAAATGTTGCATGAATGTTCATGAATGAAATGAATTCATTTATAGTTGCAACTTTCACAATTTTCAATACACCAATCTTTATACAATGTATCATTATCCATTCGTCAATTATACATTGAACCTACTCCCTCCGTCCAACTTTACTTGACCCCTGTTGATTTGGCATAGAGATTAAAAAGTAGTAAATGATGGGGTGATTTTACCATAGTACCCTTTGAATATAATAAATACTATGTCTTGAAAAATATAATGGAGAATTGACTATAATTAATGATAAGGGTAAATTAGGAACTAATTGTAAAATTATCTTTTAATTTCATAAAGTGGACAAGTATTGTTGGACGTCCCAAAATAGTATAGGGACTAAGTAAAGATAGACAAAGAGAGTAACAAAAATGTCCTTTATTAATCTTTTTGGCTCACTTATGTCTTATATCATTGAAACTAATTAACAACCCTCTTTTTTTAAAAATATTTATTATGTTTTTTTTATAGAATAAAATAAATCCCATCTTTATTAGTTTTTTTTCCATAATTTATCTGAACCAAAATAATGCATCTCTTTGAGGATCAAAATCATTTATTAAAATAATTAATCAATTTAACTTTCTAAAAAAGAAAACTTTTTAAAAATATATAAATTTAATGAAAAAATAAGTTTTAAGTTATCCAAAAAGTAAGTTTTTATTTTTTTCCTTAATGTTATACTAAAAATGTTTATAAATGTTTTTGTGAGGAGGACAGTTTTTCAATTTATAAAATTGAAAATTTTTACTGTACTGTACATAAATATTGTACTGTACGTATACTAAAAAGAAGATGGAACTAAATCTGAAATTGTTAGGGTTTTGCACAATTTTTTTAATTCATATTTGATATTTACGTTTTTTTGAAAAGAGATCAAAGTATTATCATGATAATTTTTACTACATTTAAAGAAAAATATAAATATCTTTCATATTTGGGTATATTTCTGGAAGGAAAAGTTTTAAAAATTTATAAATTGAAAAATTGTCCTTCTCACAAAAAAATAAAAACATTTTTGACCCCTTTCTCATTAATCAATTCATTGATTGGTACACTGATGTATAAAATTCTTACACGATCAGATAATATTGATCTATTATCAGAATATCAAATAGTATTTTTTAATAATATTTATTTATTTATGTTTTAAGAAGATAAAATGCAATTACTATTTTTTTCTCGTTCTTCTTTATTTCTCCATGTTTCACCCTATGTCTTCCTCTTTGCCAAATAGTCCAACTTTTTTTTATTGACCTCTTCTACCACAATCTATCTTTCTTCTTAATTATTCTACAAGCATGTATACTCATTTCTTTCTTTTTCACCATGCAGTCTTTTGTGTATTCTTTTTTGATCCGTAACAATTGCATTTTTATATCTACAATCAAAGATTACTTTTGTAGATATATTTTCATTTTGTTTATTGATTCTAAGATTTATTGGTTTTTTTTTCACAAAATTAAGTGTTTTTTGAAGTGTTCGCTTCATTTTTCTACTGTTGTATTTTTCATAGAACACGAGAAAATTCTTGAACAATTTTCTACATCTTCCATCTCTTTCAAATCTTCTTTTTGGTTATACGTTGTATTATAATAATAATTATAAATGTGAATGTCATAAATTAAGTTTTCTTAAATAAAATGAAAGGTGGACATAATAATTTAAGAAAAATGAAAGGAATAAAAAAGAAAAAGACAAAATAAGAATCACAACATTGTCATTTTACCATTGTTATACAATACCTAAGAGAGAGAGAGAGAGTATAATTTGGATTCACATAGGAAAGGAAATAACTGTTGATATACAATACCTACGTGCGAGAGGGGGGGGGAGAGTATAATTTTGATTCAAATTAGAAATGGAAATAATTAAAAATTTAGGAAAGAATTTCGATCATAGTATCATTAAGATTCAAATTATCTTGAATGTTTTTTTAAACTTATAATTATATTCTTTTGAAAATGTGTAAATATTACTTGAAAAAATTATAATAATTATCTTTAAAATTAGCTAATAGTGTAAAAAATTTATACACTGACAGTACATATAATTTAAACTCGTTTAAAAATTGAGAAAAAAAATCTATTTTCTTGACGAAAGAATTGACCGAACATTTTAAAAGAAAGACATATATTAGTTATTAACTTATTAGATATCAATTTTTAAAAAGTAAGTTATTTAATGTCAATTAAATAATTACTTTATCGTGATGTGATAAAATTTAAGAGTACTTAATGGAAATTAAATAGTTACTTTATCGTGATGTGATAAAATTTAAGAGTACTTAATGTAAATTTTAGTATAGCATGACGAAGTGGGTTATTAATTGACATAAAACAACCTCTTTTTTTTTTTTTAAAAAAAAAGTTGACATGCTTTTTCTTTCTTTCTTTTTTTTTTTTAAAAATAATCTAATATGCACTTTAATTTTAAAAAGTGTGATACTTTCGCTAATGTTTTTCTAAACATTAGATGTCAACTTGTTTTTTTTAAAACGTCTACTTTTTTAAAAATTAGATGTCAATTTTTTTTTTAAAAAAAGTAGGTTGTTTTATGTCAATTAATTGCCCACTTTGTCATGCCAAACTAAAATTTCTATTAATATACTCTTAAATTTTATCACGGCATGGTAAAGTGGCTATTAATTGACATTAAATAACTTAGTTTCTAAAAATTGATATCTAATTTAATATGCGCTTTAATTTTAAAAACTAAGATTAGATGATAACTTTTAATTTAATAACACACTTTTTAAAAATTAATATGCGCTTTAAAAATTGAAAAAGCCTTTCAAAGTTATATGATATTGATAAATTTTTTTGCAAAATATAGCAAACCAAGGGAGAGAATAAATATCAATAGAGATTTTTTTGATACACTAATTACAGAGATGAAGAGATTAACGTAAAATAAAATTGATTTAAGAATTGAGAAAGAAAATCTGTTATGCGCTTTAATTTTAAAAAGTGTGACACATTCATTTAATTTAATTTAATAACTTACTTTTTAAAAAATTGACATCTAATATGCGTTAAAGTGACACTTTCATTCCAGTTCTTTCATCAATAAAATTGATCTATACTTCATTACTCTCTCATCCATAAATCTTTTTATATGTTAAATGAATTAAACTTATCAGTAATTAAGTGGCTGAGTATTTGAACTTTCATTTTATTAGTATAATGACCTCTAAGGTCATTTTTGTATTTTTGTATAAACTATTTTACCCTTTTTCCGTAGCTTCGTTATAGTTATTTTGCGGTGTGGGATGGGTGACACACTTCCTAAGGTGATTAAACAAGTTTTTTGTGCTAGTTTTCTTCTTTTTTGAGCCTTGAGGGAATTTCGACAACTCCATTAGCCCCATAAAGCTTATTTTGTCTAGAAAGAAGGTGTTTTGAGTTTGTGCAAAAAATTATTTTTTAACTTTGAAGTTTTTGGCCAAGTTTGACTTTGGTCAACTTTTTAGATAAACAAGCTTGGATGAAAATTTTGTCAGTGCAATTAGTTTCGAAACGCCATGTTTGATCTAGATTGGCCTTTGGTTCTCAATGTACTCGGGATGAGTTTTTAGCCCTAAGCATTTATAGTCCAATTCTTGAAAGGGGTTGACTTTGGTCAACATTCCGCCAAAACAACCTCCGTTGAAAAATCTAGTCCTGAATATCATTTTTAGTTGGGTAGCATGATCCGTTTGCATGGAACAAAGTTTCAAATGAATTCCAAACCACCATGGGGTAAAATTCTTCTTTAAAGTTCAATTAATAGCTAAATTGCTGCAACCTCTAGTGCCTTCGCTTTTGCGACCCTTGGCCACTTTTGCAAAAGGCACTTAAGCAGAGGACAATAGGGATGTGGGGGTCGCTTAAGCGACTGACTAGCCGCTTTAGCGACGGTTGCTTTTATGACCTAACCATCGCTGTTGTTATGGGCGCCCTTGGGCGGGTATTGCTTGAGTAGCCTCTTGACCGCTTTTCTGATATCAAAAACATAAACTCTCTACCCATTTTGATGTTTTGAGAGCAATTTCCCATCAAATTTGATGATTTTTCTTCCAATAGCTTCGTAATTCTTGTGGAGCCATTCTGACAACCTCCAATCTTTCTAATATCATGTACGTTCATGAAAATTTTGTCTAAAACTTTATTCTTTTTGGGACTAGTTAGGGCTTGAGTGGTTGGGTGATATTGCCCCTTTTCGGTGCTCGAAATGTACTCATTTTTGAGGTATAAGTTTTTTGAGCCATTTGGGACCTTGTGACAGAGTTAATTTTTTATTTCATATATGGTCCCAATGTCAAATTTAAATCATATACTAATTCGAATTTAACTCATGCAATATGGATATCGTTAGTCTTGTCTTGACTTGTGTATCGATAATTTGATAGAATGACATCGTTTGAAAGCTATTCAGAAAGGTAAAAGTAGCAATTCGATTGCATTTTGGCTTTGAGGTAGGCTATGACTTCCTTCTTTTAGACCTTATTGTTTGATCTTATATAAATTGAATGGTTTTGGATGATTAGGAGTAGACTATGAGTAAATCGAGATAGCCTTGGACTCTCGGAATTATTATCATCGAAGTGGGTGAACTTATGAAATTTGATCGGAAAGCCTTAGTTAGGAATCCTTATTGATGTAACAGAGATTATCCTTAGAAATTGCTCATTAGGGAATTTAAACTTAGGCCGGTGTGTCAATTTTGTAGGATTATGTGCTTATCTTATCCATAATGTTGTTCCTTGCGCCTTGTAAACTTGATGGAAAATTTTCTAGAGTTGAAAAGCGGCAAATAAGATGAATTTATATGGCATATGCATGTGCTTATTGGGGAAATTTCATATATATATAAAAAAATAAAAAATTTGTAAAAAAAATAGCTCATGCTTTTAAAATTTTTTTTTTCTACAAAAGATATCCTAAGAAGGTCATGAGCTCAATATAACTTAAATAAGCCCAAGGCCATTATACTCTTTTTGCTCAAATTAGCCCAAGGCTGAAATTTTTACCTTTTTTCATTTTATTTTTTTTGTAGCGTTTTTTTTGAAAATTATTTTATTTTTATATTTTGTCTTTTTATATAAAAAACAAAAAATTTTCATTTAAAAAAAACATTTTTATGTATTTTTTGGGCAACAATTTTTTTTTGAAAAACTTATTTTGTTTTTATTTTGCTGTGACTTTTTATATAGAAAAAGAAAAAAAAAATCTTTTTTCAAAGAAAAAAAATTCACATATTTTTTTCATGTATTGATTTTGTATACATCTGTATAAATGTGCATCAATATTATATAGATAGTTATATAATGTATTGACATTGTATAAATTATGTATAAGAATGTATTAATATATATAAACAGTTTGTAAACGTGTATCAATATTGTATAAATTGTATAGAAATGTGTGTTAATATTATATAACTAGGTATGAAATGTATTGACATTATATAAATGGTGCATAATTGCGTATCAATATTGTATAAATAATTATGTAATGTATAAATATCAATATTTATTTAACTACCATTTATTTATATCTTAATAAATAAAAGAATAAATAAGAAATAATAAAATGTCATAAATATTTATTTCTTTCACAAAAGAAGTGAAACAATTAAACAATAAAAAAAACTTTAAAAAATTAAACATAGAAAAAGTTTTATTTTTTAGTTTTACTTTAACATAGCAGAGGAAAAAAAAGTTAAAAAGTTAAAAAAAAAAGGGAGAAAGAAAAAAAATCAAATGGTCAAAATAAAAAACAGCAGTACCAATAAAAGAAATAAATTTTTTTTAGAAAAAACTAACATCCCAATATGAGCATCTGCACAATTGACCAAACATGTAATGCTTTTTACTTAAAAAAAAAAAGAAATAAAATATTTTTAAAAAGTAGCGATATGGTGGCCAGCAGCCAAAGATATGGCAATTTGCCATTTCCTGAGCCAATTAAATAGCTGAGAGGGTACATTTGATAATAAACATGGCCGCATGATCATTTTAAGAAAAAAAAAATAGTGGGCTTGTATAAATCATTTATTCCAATGACCTAGGGGTGTAATTATCTCGTATTTATTTGTGATATTGATCTAAGGTAGTGCTAAACGATGATCTTTATAGGAAGTAGAATTTTGAGAAAATTTATAGCAATTACCAGAAATTTTTTGGAACTAATAGGAAGTTGGTATCGCTATGATTTATAAATGAACGGGTAAATAAGTTTCTTATAATTGGTAAGCTCAATGATATCTTGGGCAGCCAGCGGAGATATTTCGGATGGCCCACGGAGGTATTTCGGGATTTGTATCACCATATTTGAAAGCTCGAGCCTATTTCGGGCTGCCCATAGATACATTTCTAGATGGATATATTCATATTTAATAAGCTTGAGAGTATTCTAGGCAGCCCGCCAATATTTTTGGGTTCTAGTAAATTTTAAATTTTATGATAAGCTCGATGCTATACTGAGTGGCCCGCGACTATCCTTTTGGGCTTGCTACTGCTATAATCTAAAAAATAGTTTATCTTTATATGGACTATGAAAAGGTTGACTTAGCATATTTTTGGGTGTTTGATTGTTTTGATGGATCATCAATATTTACCCCATCCCGTTGTGTAGTGTGCTTTATTATTATGTTTATCTGCTTAACTTGTCATAATGCTATTTCTTTTATTTATTATCTTTTTGAGTTCGGTCACCCTATTCTGGGTATCCCGTGTTTTGGTACTCTTATTGCACTTTTGCATTATTTTGGTGCACATTCCAGTTCGAGTAACCCTTAGTACGCGTCCGATCATCCTTAGAAGTAGCAGATTAGGATCAAGGTAAGCTCCAGGCATTCAGAGAGTTGTTGTTTTCCTTATTACTTTCTAACTATACTTTGCTTTCTAGACACTCGGACTCTATGTTGCATATATATTTATATTTATCAGTTTTGTACTTAGAGGCTCCTATATTTCGAGATACAAGGTCTAGGATTTTGGTGCTAGCATCAGTTTGTCTTTAGGTTACTACCAGGCACTTAGTATATTTTGCATTGTATAGCACATCTATACTTTGGCTCGTATTTATTGAATATGTCATCCTATCTTTCGCTTATTTTATTTTATTTTATTTTATTAGTATTATTGTTGTTACCATTTTCATTTGCATGCTAAATAAATTGTTCCCCTTAAGTTTGTATTCCGGCTTGGCTTGCCTACTCGGGGATTATAGTAGGCGCAATCACGTTTTGAATTAGGGTCATGACAATTAATGAGAGTTCGATTGTCACCTTGTAGTTCTCTCTCTCATTTTTCATTCCTTACCTCCAATTTTGAAATGAAATCACAAAAAAAGCCTCATGACACTTTAATCCCTCCATCTGTTTTGAGTAATGTATCATAAAGTTCTATTGATGTTTATTCTTTTCCTTGATTGCTATATTTTTCAAAATTTTAGTAAATTTGATATACTTTTTGAAGGCTTTTCCTAATTCAGTCCCCCTTTAAATATCTAGGTAGAACTCACTTTCACACCACCGAATATGAATGCCTAAGCCCTAAAGGTCCATTGCCGTAATGACAATCAAATTTAATCTTTTTATGGTATAAAAGTTGAAAAATATATTCTCTATGACTATGTTAATTTATTCATATTTGATTCGTCAAACTTTTTTTAAAGAATAATAAATAAAATCATAAAATTAATATTACTCCTAATTATTATAAATCATTTTAATCATTTAGAATAGGGCGAATCTATGGCTAGGCCGGTAAGGCATATACCTTAGTGCTCCAATAATTTTTGGTCCCTTAAATTCTTCCAAAAATAAGATATAAGTATATGTTAGTTTCTCTTTAAATAAAATTGATTATTTAAGTATAATATTTTTTATATAAATTTATACTATTTTATTCTCTTTAACCCTTTTCAAATCGATTTAATTAAAAAGAATGTTATTTTGCCTTTTGCATTTGTCCTTTAACAATCACATTATTTTATTCTTTGTGACTCTTTTTGTGCTCTCTATTTTCAAATCTCTAATAAGTAAAGTAACATTCTATTTTTTTAAAAAAGTGGGTCAATAGTCAAAAAGTGTTTAACAAAGTGAACTACAATTTTTTTCATTAGATTTTTAAGCATTTGTAATGACTCTCTAGGTTATTTCTGTATCTTTTCCATCGATTAGAGCATTCCTATAGCGACCCCAGGTCATTTATGACCTGTTGACACTGGTAGTTCGGTCGCCTAGTTGTTTGTTTGGAAGTTGTGCAATTTTCAGTGTTGGAGGGTCTGTTATAGCTTGAAAAGTAATTTTGGAAGTAAAATATGGGTAAACGGCTCTAGAAAGGAATTTTGGTAGTTTATTCAGCTCCGGGATTACCAAAATAGGATTAAAGCATGGTTGGCTTGAATACCGAGGCCTTCGATATAAGTTTGTATCAAGTTTTGCATTTTAGCCTTCAGAACTGGCCAATAGTTGACTTCAGTCAACATTCTTGGAGAACATGCTAAAATGAAAATTTTGATAGCGCGGTTAACACCAAAACATCGAGTTTGGTCTACAACGACCTTTTGTTTGGTCCTTGAGGCTTTCGGACTCATTTTGGGCCCCTCAGTGTATTTTTGGTAAAATATGGCGTTGGAAAGTGGGACTCACATTTAGTCATAACAGCCTCATATAGAAATTTTGACTGCGCTATTGGATTTGAAATATTGAATTTGGTAAGATTGCATAGCTCATTTGCGTTCATGAGGTTCCAAACAAAGTCTGGACACCCTGTCGAAACATTTAACTTAGTTGAAATCTGGTGCAACCACAAAAACATTCCGCAACCGTGGGGCCTTGGCCATGTTTGCGGAGGTCAGCTGCAAAGTTCTCCAGGCAGTGGGTCATCACGTATGCCAAGTCGAAGGTAGGTTCAGCTGCAAAGTTCTCCACGATCGCTGGCAAATAGGCCTTGTTCACGGAGGCTTAGTAGTCAATCCTCCACATTCGAGGAGGTCAATCCCCCTGTACTCTATGATCACATGGTACTATTCACTGCGATCACAGAGAGTAAGTTGAGGCGGTATATAACTTGTTAAATTCCAAACTTCTATCACAAGCGGAAGTAAACTTTGAATGGGATAACTCAGTCAATTTGGATTCAAATAAGGTGATTCAAATGACAAACTTGCGTGGAATTTTGAGGAAAGCATCATGGAAGCGTTGAAAATTGTCTTTGGTGCGTTGTTCAAGGTAATTTTAGTTGTTGCTCCTGCTGTGAATTAAGTTAGTTTCTGGAAACTTTGGCAAGTGATTAATTGGTCATTTTGAATCAGATTTCAGTGATTTTTAGGCATGTTCTGTGTGGTTTTTCGAGGTGCACGCTGTGGTATTGTCTAAATCTTCCGGTTGAGTTGCATTTGATGTAAAATTGCTATAGAAGTTGCTGCTCTATCCTTTAGTTTTCGAAAAGAATTGTCCTATTATGTTTGGGTCGTTTAATATTCTCTTAAGCATTAGATTGAGCCCTAATCTAATATATTGGCTTGAGTAGCTGTAAGGACCATGGTATGGGGGTTGTTCCAGTATTTCGGGTACGGGTCCAACTTTTTCACTTTTTAGCCCCAAGTCTAGTCTTTTCCCATTTCTTATGATTTTGGTACGGAATGACTGTATTGATGTCATGACTTTATTTTTGATAGGCTGGCAGCGTTCTAAGGTCGCTCGAAAAGCAAAGGCACTGGTAAAGAGAATTGAAGCACGTGTGGTCGGCTTTTACATATAACAATGATACACAAAATCAGCTAAGGTCGCTCGAAAAGCAAAGGCACTGGTAAAGTGAATTGAAGCACGTGTGGTCGGCTTTTAGGTAGGCTACATTGTTTCTTCTTCTAGATCGAACTAAAATATGTGAATCTTGTCTAGATGGCATGAATATTTGGTAGGGGAACTAGTCAAAGGTGATACGTGTTGGATTTTCTATGTTACCTGATATATAGGGGTGTCAAGGTTTCTTTTAAACATGTTGAGGGTAATTATGATTGATTGTGATTATGATTATCTGATGATTGTTGGGCCTTAGTCTAGGCTTAGGTTAGTGATGCCCTAGATCTGCATTGTTTAGAGCCGATAGACTGTTATATATTCACCCATGTGACATGTGAGTCGTAAATCCTTGTAAATCGGGCTAGCAGACCTGAGTCTGGTGGAGTTGAGCCTTAGATAGGCCGTGATGAGATGGAAACCTTATTGTTTACAGGATTGGCGTATTCCTTTAGGGATGTTCCCGCAACATATTGGACCCTATTCGGATATAGAGGTGACCAACAAGTCTACAGATTATAAGATATATACACATCACCGCAACCTATAGTATACTATGAGCCAGAAGGATTTGAATTCTAGGCAGTAACATTGGATTGAGCTGCTAACAGATTATGACCTCGCTATTCTTTACCATCAGGGTAAGGCTAATGTTGTTGCAGCTGTGTTGAATTGGAAGGTGGTCAATATGGGTAGCTTAGCTTATTTGCCCACTTTAGAGCGGTTTTAGCTTTGGACATCCGGTCCTTAGCCAATAGGATGGTGATATTGGACATTTCAGACTCTAGATAGAAGTTAGCCTTCACTGGGTCTCAGTTTTCTCTATTTGTGCCACACAGTATGAGGATGAATCTAGGAGCCCTCAAAGATTGAGTTTTGCAGGCTAGTGAGGCCAGGCTACTATAAGTTCAGATGGGTCCACCAATTTGAGGAACGATTGTGTTCCCAGATTGGAGGTTTGATATGGTTGATATATTCTATGCGAGGCTCATGATTCAGATATTCTATCCACCCAGCCACAACGAAGATGTATTGGGATTTGAGGTAGCATTACTGGTGCGAAGGTATGAGGAGAGATATAACTGGTTATATCTTATTGTCTTAGCTATCAGCAGGTAAAGACTGAGCATCGTAGGTCCGATAGAGAGTTTCAGAGGTTGCCAATTCTTGAGTGAAAGTTGGAGACCATCACCATGAACTTCGTGATGGAATTGCCTTGGACTTCCAGGGGTATTGATAGCATCTGGGTCATCGTTGATCGATTGGCCAAATAATCTCACATATTTGTAGTTCAGTCTTCCTAAAGTGCTAAGTGGTTAGCCCATATATATTCAAGAGATAGTCCATGTTCATGGGGTACGAGTTTCCATTATATCATATCAGGGTTCACAGTTCACCTACAACTTCTAGAGAGTTTTTCTGATCGATAGTCAATTAAATGTACTATCTAGGTTCTTAAGGATATATTACGGGCATGTGATTTGGAGCTTGGTGGTTAGTAGGATCATTTCTTGCTCCTAGTGAAGTTTGCACATAATAATAGCTACTACTCCAGCATTCAAATGGAACCATTTCGAGGCTTTATATGGTAGGCATTATCGTACTCTTATTGGTCAGTTTGAGTCTATGGAGCCTAGACCATATAGACAAATTTGTTTTAAGAGTCTCTATCCAGTGTTCCAGTGTTTCAAGACAGGCTGAGGATAGCTTAGAGCTGGCATCATAGTTATGTTGATCATAGACGCCATCCTCTATGTTTTGATGTTGGTAACCAAGTGTTCTTATGGGTATCGCCCTTGAAGGGGGTGATGAGATTTGGAAGGCGGGGTAAGCTTAGCTGTCATGACCTGATTCTGATCATGATGGCACCTGTTAGATCCCACCTACTATCCAACCAATCCAATCAACGAACCTACCCTGAATCTCTAACATAAAATACTAGACATACAAGAATAGTCTAACACCACCTACCTAGAACCTAGAAGTCATCTGCACATATCTACTATAGACATAAACACACACCCATATATATACACATACATACATACATACATACACACACATATAACAATGATACACAAAATCAGGAGGAACTCCTATAAATACAAGCCAACTATAAGGTATAGGGCCAATGTCTAGATAAAAAAGATGACCACAAAAAAGAAGGAGACTGCAGAATGTCCAGCGCTGCTGATACTTATCAGTGTCTCCTAAATCGCCTGTGGACCCCTAAATCAGTAACCATAGCTAGCACCTGGATCCGCACTATGAGAAGATGTAAAAATGTAGAGGTGAGTACCGATAACAAACACTCGGTAGGCATCATCAGCCGATTGAGTGAAACACAGTAACTATAGTATGTCCAAATGTAGAAACTGTAGTAAAGCTAGCAAATCTAAACCCAGGTAAGGGCATAACCATATCTAGAGAATCCTAGAACTCACTAATGTGAGGTCACACGAGTTGTGTGGCCTCCAGTGAAGTAACATTTGGCTTTATTTTTGGAATGTTGGCCTTGGTGTGGTGTTACAAGCTAAGGCACACCTTATCGGCACCCCACCCGAGCCTTGAGACACTCCACGAATCATGTGGAGGAGCCATGGTATGGCCTAAGCTTAAAAACCCCATCATTGGGGCTAAGTGAGGTGCCACGCCCAGTCACACAGGTCGTGTGACATGGGACGGCTCGTATGGCCCTCCATGAAGCTTCTGGAGTGAAAAATTCTAAGTGTGGGATCATATCTAGCAACTTTTGTGGAAAACTTTCTATGTGTTAGCTCACAGCTTGTCACACAGACCATGTGACTTCACATGGCCCGTGAAACCGTCTGTGTGGGTGTGTGTGTGCCTGAAAATTCTAAGTGTTGGTTCAAGGTCGCAATTTCCAGAAATTTGTCAAAGTGTTGGTTCATGAGCACTCCACACAGACCGTGAAGTGCCACACGACCCGTGTAACCTCAAGTGAGGTGACTCCGACCAAGAATTATATCTGATTTATTAATGGTATTTTCGTGAATTTAGTTATTTCTATGGGTTTTTTGGGGGCTCCTCTGCAATTTCATGGTCATCTAAAGACCTAAAACCTATTTGAAACATTCAAAACTCACTCTTCATATTTTAAACTCTCTCAAAATAACTCTTGGGGATTTGAACATTTGGAGCTAGGTAACTCAATTCTCCTTCAAATTCTTTGGGGATTTCATTATCTTGGTAAAGGTATGTGGGTTTTGATCCTTGATTACTTACAATCAAGGAGACCCAAGCTATTTTCAAGAAATCTACATGAATTTTTGCTTACTTTAATTTGGGGTTTTGAAATATTTTGATTTCTTAAATTCCAATAATGAATGAGTTATTTTAATCTATGGATTTAAAGATGAATTAAGCTTTGAAATATTGAAATACATTGTTATTATGAACATTTGAATATGCATGGTCCTTAAATGTTTGAATCTAAGCATTGGTGATTATATTATGATTTCAAATGTGAATTTAACTATGTTTTCACTTGAATTTCTTATTATATTGATTGTTTTAGATTGAATCTCAATTACCCATGCAATTCTTATATCATTCATAGCATATGCTTTTACTATATTTCTTATTATATTGATCGTTTTAGATTGAATCTCAATTATCTATGTCATTCTCACTGTTGCTCCCCAACACACAAAAGTGCACGCGGTCTCATAAGTAATACAGTGACCCTAATTAAGGAGTCGAGTTATCGAACCCAAGGGATTTGATCATAATTAATACTTGCTCTTGGTTATCACATTTATGGTGCTTTTAGTAAAAATAGTTATTGTTTTATGAAAAATAAATTTTAAATGAAATAATTTTCTAGTAACTAAGATGACTTTCACACAAGATATCAATTAAAGATGCAATTCCAGGGTTGTAACCTTTACGACTTTGTCTAGTCTTAACAATATCTATCTATGTCTGGTTTCCTTATTATTGATTCATGGGGTTCAATTTACTTGAACAGGGTTGCACGCCTTTGCCGACCTACCGTTATTGACTGCCTAACTACATCGTTGAGCTGGGATAGACAGACCAATAAAACTGCATTAAAGCTATCTTCCCATATATGAACCGAGCAAAGTGTAAGGATAGTTGCCACATGTCTCCCTTACACGAATCAACCTAGTTTCCTAGTATTGAACAAGCTCCCTATGCTATTGTGTTCTATTCATTCCAACATCTCTCGAATCCAGAATGAACAACTAATTTACTCCCTAGTTGATTAGGCTATGAAGTATAGATAAAAATAACATAGGAATAATCAAAAGAAACCATTGATATATGTCAAAAGTTAAGAACTACACATAGTCTATGGCTACAATCCCAGAATATGGAGGCTTAGCCACTCATAGACGTGGAATAAATCATGAATGCAGTGGAAAACATCAAAAACCAAAATCTAAAGATTAAAATAACCAAATTATTGGTGGGTAATAGTTCTCTGTCGCCTCTACAGTCCTCCTTGCGTAAAAACCAATTTTCAAAACCTAAAGTCTAAGATAGAGAAATAATAAAGATCCCGTAATTTGACTTTTCCGCATTGGGTCCTTAGGTCCACGACGTGGACCCTTTGTTTTTCTGTATTTCCGCTTACATTGCTGATTGGACAATTCAACATAATTTTGAATAGGTTCATGATGCGAACCTTGCACCTCCTTGGGTTTTGCGCCTTTTTTTGCATTTTATAGCTTCCACAACCTTGTTCCCAGGCCTACCACATGGATTTTTGGTCTCTTGGTTGCTTCTACTGATCTTCATTATCCAAGTTCCAGTCTATGCTCTTCCAATGAGTCGAGGTTTAACCCCGAACTTCCCAATCAACGTAAAATCTTGCAGAAATACAACCAACAAGCGCACTTGGCCCTATATTAGCAAAACAAGAGAAAACAACACTCAAACACCTCGACTCTATTAATTTGTCCTCCGAATTCACTCTATTTATGAATATTATTGGCTAATTAGACGTACAAATATGCCTAAGATCACTCACATAATTTATATCCTATACATTCATGTTCATGAGAATTTATAGAAATTATGTTATGGGTTAAGCCCAGTTATGTTCTATGATATGATTTTGATAAGATATTGGTTATGACGATATTGTGATCATATAGATATCTATTGATTATGGCTCTTTGAGAATTTTGGGTGTTTGCACCATTTGGTATATGAATGAGCTATTCCTATGCATGAGTATTATGGCTATGAAATTATGATTTTGACATTTGAGCCTAAGTATGAATTATTATGAATGTTGTTTTGCTTTTAAGCCCAATTGTGCATTGAAATATTTTGGTAAAACTTCTGTCTGTTGAAAGTATGTATAACTATGTATATTGTAAGTATTCTTATGGGATGACGACTTAGCATCGATGGAAGAAGGGTTCTCTCTTTTTCCTCCAAGTATGTACCTAGCATAGGTTCCTTTCCAAAATGGGAGGCCCGTAAGAAAATATACCTCTGAAATGGGGTTGCCCGTAAGGAGAAGAAATGATATGATATAACTTGATATGCTATATGTGAAAATCCTATCCAAAATGGGAGACCCATAAGAAAGGTTTATTCATACGAAATGGGAGGCCCGTAAGGTGAAACATGGTTTACCCTTGGCAAGTAGACCACCTCTTTACCGATGAGAGGTAATAATCAGGATTCCAAGTAATAGTTCGCTTGTTCTTACTCATGTTGCTTGAGGTTACATCCCCACTATATATATAAGTATCATTTGCATTTCATGCATCATGAATTTCATAGCATCTTGTTATACTCATTCCTTGCTATACATATCTCTTTCTATATTGTGTGCCCTTATCATCTAATATGGAAATGCAGATTTTTGGTAAGTTATGCATTACATCTCGCATACTTAGTATATTCAAACATACTAATACATACTCTTGCCTACATGATTTCACCATGTAGAGACCGAGGACTTTAATCATCCACTGGTTGATGCTTAGCTCGGATTCCAAGTTTATTTATAGTGGTGAGTCCTATCTTTTGAGGATGATCCATTATCTATTGACCCTTGATAATTTTGTTTCTTTATATAATGAGAATGAGCCCAGGGAATGTCTTGGCCCCCGACCTATCTATGTAGAGGCATTATTGGACACCTTGTAAACTTCCTTATGTTTTATGTTATGTGTTATGACTTAAATCTATGTTATGGGTTGGCTATCATTATGTGAGTTGGTTATGTGATTTAGGGTTTGGCTATATGTTGTGATGGAAAGATTCTAAGTCCTGAATTGCCCCTATAGAGTGAGTCCTATTTTTCTGTTCCATAGAACTATGTGTTTACTTTGTGTATGCTTTCGAACTAATGATGTGAGTTTTGGTATCTTGAGGCTTGTTTGGGATCTTTGGGGTTCTCATTCACCGTATCATATCTAGGCCTAGGTCGAGTCATGACATAATTGGATAATCCACATAGTGTGCAATGATACCGACTGACGAACCCAAGATTGAGTATTAACTATGTTTATGGTATTCGAAAACCCAACCGTGTAGAGATAGAAGAACCAACAAAGTGGAATCAGAAGGGACTAACTGGCTTGAATCAAATTGTATACAATGAACCAAGACGAAACCATATCACAACTGTCACAGGATTATGGTATAGTATATTTGTGGGTGCAAAGACCTAATATCTATGCTTGTACGGTGACTAGGCCCCCATAAGCCCAGAAGGTACATCCACACACAACCCAACTAACAAAGTCATAGCGGAACCAACTCTCAGTATTATATGGTCAAGGTGTCGAACTGTATATAGGTGTTAGGCTTTAATATCTATGCATGTATGCACCTTGAGTCCCCATAAGCCCAGAGGGTACACCCATGCATAATCGAGGTGTGTATAGGTGTATGGATGTAGGAATAATTAGTTGGGTCCCCGACCCAAGAACAATCAATGGGGTTCCTGACCCAAAGAATAATCAATGGGGTCCCAGACCCAAAGAATAATCTAAAGGGTCTCAAACATAAAAGAGAGGGGTCCTAGACCCAAAGCATAATTGACAGAAGTTGGATGAGGTTTGTGATGGGTTGTATATTGCAATTGGTTATGATTAGTTCAGATTTACCCTTTGCCTTCACCGGAAATGGATCAAAGTTGCCTTGTGGTCTTGAGGATGGAAGTTGTAACGACTCCAAAATTTTGTCTACTTGAGTTGGAATAGTGAAGGAGGTTTTTAAAAGAAAGGGGAAGTATGCAAATTAATTAGTTTAAGTCTGAGACCATTACGACTCTGGAGTAAAAGTTACTAATTCACTAAGTGAAGGTTCAATACAGAGCACACCTTCATTATGCATAATAGTCTTCCTTCGGTTGATAACCTCTTTATAATATTAAAAACAATGAGTGGGGGATTGATAGTGTGCATTTTTTTACATTATTTTTTATTATTGCACTATCCGCTCATATTATTTTTTCTTTACGTGATAATGCTCCTTTTTATTTTGTTTAATTAGTGATAATGTTCCATTTGCTTAAAGTGTTGCACTTAATATCTCCACTTGCTTGTTGATAATGCTCCAGTTGGAGCAAGAGACGTCTTTGCCTCTATATAAAGAGTTCTTTTTAGCTTTCTTTAGGCAAGAAAAAAAAATGAGAGAGACAAAGGCAGAAACAAGAGAAAATAAGAGTTTAGAAAATAAAAAAATTTTTGTTTGCTTAATAATTTTGAGAGTTTTATTAGCTGAAGGGAGGTGTTTTATTGTATAGAGCTTTGACAATTTTGTTCTTGTAAGTTGCTCCTATTTTCTAAATCATTTATAATAAGATATTTTATATAAATGAGTTTATTTTCATGTACTTTTGAGTACTTTACTACGACAATATTATTTATGATGAGCGATGAATTTATTTTGATGCATCAAAGTTAAATCGAAAGACCCTACATGTCACTTTACTTACTTGAGTTAGAGATTTAAAAGAAGTTGTTGATGATGAAGTTTTATTTATTCTCTTGCTATTATATGATAGTTTTACTACTTGAAATTATATTAAGATGTTGTTGATGATGAAGTTTTATTTATTCTCTTGCTATTATATGAGGATTTCACTACTTGAAATTATATTATGTCTTGAGATTTATGTTCTATATGAAATGAGTAATGAATTGATGAATCTTTGAGACGAAATGCGATAACTCTATGAGGTTGAGGATGAGTTGATTGATTGAGTATTGAGGATTGAGTTACATAATGGTTTGAGCATGTTTAAGTCTTAGGAGGAGTATCGAGCACCGAGTGGGGAGCAAGTATATTTTTATTTTAATCCAAAGAACTACGTTGCCAGCGTAGGATAGTCATACAACATTGTACTAGTGACTTATCCCGCAAGTAGACATTTACCCTGGATCCAAGAAAGAGTTGATCGTCCTATATCGTGGCATGTATAGGATAGGCGTGGCAACGATTTCGATTCGTTGTACATCACCTAACTTATGGTGGCGGAAGATATGTCGGTTAAGAGAAGCTCTTAAGCAACTTTGATTGAATATGAGATTTACAAACTTGAGTTTACTTTCACTATATATATATATATATATATATATATATATATATATATATATATATATATATATATATATATATATTGTTTGAATGTATGAAATATTCTAATTTGTTATGTACTGAGCTGAGCATGAGTTGAGGAGTCGAGGTGAGTATTCTTGAGCTTATTATTATTATTATTATTATTAGCCATTGGACTTAATGTACATTCCACGTACTAACGCCTTTGGCATTGCATCATTTTATGATGTAGATATTGGAGATAATGGACTTTAGCTTGCGCATCACTGAGATTTAGATCGTGCACTTTAGAGTTGGTGAGCTCTCCTTACATTCCGGAGAAGCCCTTTTTACCTTCTATCTTTTATTATATACTATTTTCATTTGAGGTATCTTTGGCTTTTCATGGCATTGTCTAGATTGTTGATTAGAGGCTTCATAGACATTGAGGAAGTGATTTCTTAAAAAGTATTGTATAATTTCAAACCTTATTCTTTTGAAACTGTGAGTGAGTTTTCATTAATAATATTGTATCTATTTGAGTTATTTCTTCCGCTACTGAGTACGATGTGATGATGAGGCTAATTGATTCGCTTAGAGGCTAACAATAGTCTTCGCGTGCCAGTCACGCCAAGGGTACCCTCGGAACCCTACTTCAGAGGTGCCTCCTCAAATGGAAATGAGGGACCGAGGCCAACCGCCCAGGACCACTGGCATTCCTATGACACCTACTGTTCCACCTGCTCCAACTTTAGAGGCCGAATTTAAAGGAGCCATACCTATGCTTACCCATTAAGTAGCTTTTCAGAATGGGAATCGGGGTTCACCAGCCCCTAGATCTAGCTCTCAAGAGCCCACAATTACTTCCAGGCTAAGGGATTTTCTAAGGATGAACCAATCTGTCTATACTGGGTTAAAAGCTGAAGAGGACCCACAGAACTTCATTGATGAGATGTGGAAGGTGTTGAAGACCATGCATGCGACTGAGACTAAGGGAGTTGAGCTGGCTACTTACCAACTCAAAGATATGGCTAATGTTTGGTACAATCAGTGGGAAGAGAGTTGAGGTAACGATGCTGAGCCTGCCATTTGGGATGAATTTAAGAGTGCCTTTCTCGATCACTTTTTCTCTCAAGAGTTGAGAGAGGCGAAGGTTGATGAGTTCGTGAATCTGAAACAAGAGGGGATGACAGTGAAGAAGTATAGCTTGAAATTCATCCAGCTATCCAGGTATGCTACAGAGATGGTCCTAAATATGAGAGTAAGAATGAGGATGTTTGTATCTAGGTTAGGTAAGCATGTGAAGAGAGAATGTAAGGCGACATTGTTAATTTCGGATATGGATATTTTGAGGTTAATGGTTTATGCTTAGGAAACTGAGGAGGATAAGAAAAAGGATAGAGAGGAGCAGTAAGCACAAGCAGGGCAAGAGAGATAAGTCCTACTTCCAAAAGAGGTCCTCCAACTATGCATCGTCTTCAGCTAGTGCACCAGCTCTGAGCCACAAGCACGATCAAATCCCAAGGCAAGCCAAACTTTAGGGCATAGGGTTCGCAAGCTAACCTGACTCTTAGCTCTAAAGAGAGGCCACCTTGCGGGAAATATGGTAAAATACATCTGGACGAATGTAGAGATGAAGGGAATGGTTGCTGTAAGTGTGGCCAGTCGGGTCATTTTCAGAGAAAGTGTCTGACGTGGAGCAATAAGGCCCAATCCGCTACCACAGCACCACCAAGGAGAGGTAACCAAAAAGGTGCTGCACCAGTACCAGATGGAGGGACAAACTGTCTGTACGCAATGAGAAATCGACAGGACCAAGAGGATGCACTGGATGTTGTAACAAGTATGATTCGAGTCTTTACTCTTAATTGTTATGTTTGATGGATCCTGGTGCTACTCTATCATTTGTATCTCCTTATGTGGCAAGTAGATTTAAGATTCTCCCTGAGTGCTTGCTTAAACAATTATCTATTTCTACTCATGTTGGTGAGTTTATTCGAGCCGAGAGAATCTATAGAAACTGTGTGGTATCTATTCATCATAAGGATACTTCTACTAATTTGGTTGAGTTGGAGATGGTTGATTTTGATATAATCCTTGGTATGGATTGGCTTCATGTCTGCTATGCCTCGGTTGATTGTCAAACTAGAATGGTTAAATTCTAGTTTCCTAATGAGCCTGCTATTGAGGGGAGGGGAGATTCAGTTGTGCCAAAGGGTAAAACTATTTCTTACCTCAAGGGCCGAAAATTAATTTCTAAGGGATGTGTCTATCACCTCGTGCGAGTTAAATTGGATGATGTTGAGCCCCCTTTTCTTGAGTCAGTCCCCATTGTAAATGTGTTTCCTGAAGATTTGCCTGGAATCGGAGATTGACTTTGGGATTGATGTTCTTCCTAACACCAAGCCGATTTTGATTCCGCCATATAGGATGGCCCCTACAGAGTTAAAAGAGTTGAAGGAACAACTGAAGGACTTGTTCGAAAAAGGTTTCATAAGGCTAAGTGTCTCCCCTTGAGGCTCTCCAGTCTTGTTTATACGAAAGAAGGATGGTTCCTTGAGGATGTGTATGGACTATCGTCAGCTGAATAAGGTGACAATTAAGAATAAGTATCTCCTTCCGAGATTCAATGACTTGTTTGACCAACTTCAGGGTGCCATTATTTTCTCTAAGATAGATCTTAGATCAAGCTATCACCAGTTGAAAGTGAGAGAATGTGACATCCCGAAGATGGCTTTTCAAACTCGATATGGTCATTTCAAGTTTTTAGTGATATCATTTGGGTTGACAAATGCACCTGCAGCCTTTATGGACTTAATGAATATGGGATTCAAGCAGTATATTGACATATTTATGATTGTGTTCATCGATGATATTTTGGTGTATTCTAGGAATGAAGAGGAGCATGCCAATTACCTCAAAATTGCTTTGCAGACGCTCCAAGATCGTGAGTTGTATGCAAAGTTTTCTAAGTGTGAATTTTGGCTCAAATCTGTGGCCTTCTTAGACAATGTGGTCTCTAGGGATGAAATTTAGATAGATACTCAAAAGATTGAGGCGGTTAAGAATTGGCCAAGACCAACCTCACCAACTGAGATAAGAAGTTTTCTGGGGTTGGCTGGTTACTATCGAATGTTTGTTGAAGGATTTTTTTTTTCCATATCCACATCATTGACTAGACTGACTCAAAAGAAGGTCAAGTTTTAATGATCTGATGAGTGTGAGAAAATATTCCAGGAGTTAAAGACGAGGTTGACTACAACACCGGTGTTGACCTTTCCCAATGGGATTGATAGGTTTTTATTTACTGCGATGCCTCGAGAGTATAATTGAGATATGTGTTGATGCAAAAAGGGAAGGTTGTTGCCTATGCTTCTAGACAGCTCAAAGTGCATGAGAAGAACTACCCCGCTCATGACTTAGATTTGGCAGAAGTAGTGTTAACTCTCAAGATCTGGCACCCCTAGTTGTATGGAGTGCATGTTGATGTGTTCATAGGCCACAAAATCTTACCATATGTTTTCACCCAGAAGGAGCTTAACTTGAGGCAAAGAAGATGGCTTGAGTTTCTCAAGAACTACGACATGAGCATTCTCTACCATCCAGGTAAGGCTAATGTTATTGTCGATGCTCTTAACATGATGTCCATGGAGAGCACTGCCCATGTGGGGGAAGAAAGAAAAGAGTTGGTCAAAGAGATGTATAGACTGGCTAGATTAGGAGTAAAACTTAAAGAGAATAATGAGGGAGGGTTTAATGTCTAGAATGGGTCTGCTTCATCTTTAGTGTCAGAAGTGAAGGAAAAGCAAGACCGAGATCCTATTCTATTGCAGTTTAAAGATGATATACAAGCACAAGGTTATGGCTTTCGCCAAAGGGGGAGATAGGGTATTGAGGTATCAAGGTAGATTGTGTGTTCCTGACATTGACAATGTTCTCGAGAGGATCATGGAGGAAGCACATAACTCCAGGTATTCCATCCATCCTGGCTCCACCAAGATGTATCACGACTTGAGAGAAGTCTTGGTTCACATAACTCCAGGTATTCCATCCATCCTGGCTCCACCAAGATGTATCACGACTTGAGAGAAGTCTGTTGGTGGAATGGGATAAAAAGGGATATTGCGAAATTTATTGCAAAGTGTCTGATTTGTTAGTAGGTTAAGGTTGAGCATCAGAAATCGAGTGGTTTGGCTCAGAACATTAAAATTCTATAATGGAAGTGGGAAATGAACAATATGGACTTCATTATTGGCTTACCAAGGTCTGAAGGCAACACGACTCGATAGGTGCTGCACCAGTACCAGATGGAGGGACAAACTGTCTGTACGCAATGAGAAATCGACAGGACCAAGAGGATGCACTGGATGTTGTAACAAGTATGATTCGAGTCTTTCTGCTCACTTCTTGGTAGTCAAGACAACTAACACTGCAAAGGAATATGTCAAGTTGTATATTCGTGAGATTGTGAGGTTACATGGAGTTTCGTTGTCCATAGTCTCGGACAAAGAAACTCAATTCACCTCTCAGTTTTGGAAGTCTTTCCAGAAGGGATTGGGTACTAGGGTGAATATAAATACATGCTTCCACCCTCAAACAGATGGCCAGGCAAAACGTACTATTCAAAAGTTGGAGTTGAGAGCATGCGCTATTGATTTTAAAGGTAATTGGGATGACCTTTTGCCTTTAATAGAGTTTGCTTACAACAACAACTTTCATTCGAGTATTTAGATGGCCCCATATTATGCACTCTATGGGAGGAGGTATAGATAACTGATTGGATGGTTTGAGGTAAGAGAAATAGAGTTGATCGGACTAGACTTGGTTCACCAAGCGGTAGAGAAAGTGAAGGTCATTCGTGAGAGGTTGAGGACTGCACAGAATCGACAGAAATCTTATATGGATGTCCGAAGAAGAGACTTATAGTTTGAGATGAATGATTGGGTATATTTGAAAGTGTCGCCCATGAAGTGAGTGATGAGGTTTGGGAAGAAAGGCAAGCTAAGTCCAATATACATTGGTCCTTACCGAGACATAAAGAAAGTTGGCAAAGTTGCATACGAGTTGGAGATACCTTCAGAATTAGCAGTTATCCACCCAGGTTTCCACATGTCTATGCTTAAGAAATGTTTGGGAGATCTACGGTTGGTAGTGCCTGTCGAGAGCCTTGAGGTAAAAGATAGTCTGAGTTATGAGGAGGTTCTTGTCCAAATCCTTGATTGCCAGATTCGAAGGTTAACAAACAAAGAGATTGCGTCTGTTAAGGTATTGTGGAGGAATCAATTCATAGTAGAAGCTACTTGGGAGGCGGAGGAGGACATGAAGGCCAGATACCCCTACTTATTCCAGTCTTCGGATGATGAGGGAATTGATGTTAATAATTCTTTCTATATTCCTATTCCTTGAGTTTTTCTTTTATTCATATATATGATAGAGTTCTAGAGTTTGAGTGATGATTGGTATGACTTGTTAATGTGATGTGATTATTATAATTGTTGCATTCTTTATTTGATTGGTTTAAATGGGTCAGTTGAGGGGTAATTAATTGTTAGAGTCCATACGAGGATTCGTTCCTTAACTTGTATTCTCTTCATTCGAGGGCAAATAATCCTAAGGGGGAGATAATTTAGCGATCCCAAAATTTTGTCTACTTGAGTTGGAATAGTGTAAGGAGGATTTTAAAAAAAAAGGGAAGTATGGAAATTAATTAGTTCAAGTCTGAGACTACTATGACTCTGGAGTAAAAGTTACTAATTCACTAAGTGAAGGTTCAATGCAGAGCACAACGTCATTATGCATAATAGTTTTCCTTCGGCTGATAAACTCTCTATAATATTAAAAAAAGAGTGGAGGATTGTTAGTGTGCATTTTTTTACATTATTCATTATTATTGCACTATCCACTCATTATTTTTTTCTTTACGTGATAATGCTCCTTTTTATTTTTTTTAATTAGTGATAATATTCGATTTGCTTAAAGTGTTGTACTACTTAGTGTTTCCATTCACTTTAGTGCTAAAGTGTTGCACTTAATATCTCCACTTGCTTGTTGATAATGCTCTAGTTGGACCAAGAGACGTCTTTGCCTCTATATAAAAAGGTCTTTTTAGCTCTCTTTAGGCAAGAAAAAAGACGAGAGAGACAAGGCAGAAACGAGAGAAAATAAGAGTTAAGGAAATAAAAAAATATTGTTTGCTTAATAATTTTGAGAGTTTTATTAGCTGAAGGGAGGTGTTTTATTGTGTAGAGTTTCAGCAATTTTATTCTTGTAAGTTGTTCCTATTTTCTAAATCTTTTATAATAAGATATTTTATGTAAATGGGTTTATTTTTGTGTACTTTTAAGTACTTTATTATGAGAATATTATTTATGATGAGTGATAAATTTATCTTGATGCATCAAAGTTAAATCAAAAGACCCTACATGTCACTTTATTTACTTGTTTTATTACGAGAATATTATTTATGATGAGAGATGAATTTATCTTGATACATCAAAGTTAAATCGAAAGACCCTACATATCACTTTACTTAATTGAGTCAGAGATTTAAAAGAAGTTGTTGATGATGAAGTTTTATTTATTCTCTTGCTATTATATAAGGATTTTACTACTTGAAATTATATTATGTCTTGAGATTTATGTTCTATATGAAATGAGTTT
>DF360976.1:0-15067 GCA_000787875.1 Solanum virginianum | reverse complement strand
TGGAGCCATGGTTTTTTTTCTGTGATTCTTCAGCCCAACATCTTTGGAATCTTGCACTCAATGTCTCTGACTTATCCCAAGAGTCTAACTTTCAAATATCCTTTTCAGGGATTGGTCTGTTATAGCCTCTTTTAAAGATGGGAGTTATCCATCCAAAAGATATCCCTGATCGATAATTGAACAAAACATAGATTACTCCAGATCTAACATACCATCAGAACTCCTTGATATAGACTTTAGTTTCCACTAGATTCATAAAAACAATGGAAATCCAAGCAAGTGACTCAATGCTCAATGAAACCATCTCAAAAGGAGCAAGGTTAGTTTTTGCATCTAGATTGAAGATTAAAATACCCATAAACAATCTGAGCAAGGGCTCAGTAGCATAACAACTTCCTAAGAGGATCAATATGTAATTGTAGTATTTCAACCTTAACAGGAATCTGTGAACTTTGAGGTCCATCCTAACCAGCCATAAGTGGTACCAACACAACACAAAAAGAACCACATTAGATGTGCAATTAGTTAATTCAATAGCATAAAGCGTATAAGCACCAAAAACGCTGTCAGTTTCTTTGGCCCATATCCTATTTGCCACCGACTTGCAATACCCAAACTAGTGCATCAAAACTCATTTTCTGTAACTATTCTAAAAAAAATTCACCACATTAGAGGTCCACTATACTGTACAACAAAAACAACATGCCTCAATCCCAAGCAAGTAGGGTGAGCTATAAATATTGGTCCTTTGTATGCCAATGAAATAATC
Organism: Solanum virginianum; assembly: GCA_000787875.1. Lineage (NCBI taxonomy): Eukaryota > Viridiplantae > Streptophyta > Magnoliopsida > Solanales > Solanaceae > Solanum > Solanum virginianum. The sequence continues at coordinate 14,298 of DF360976.1, read as the reverse complement.
TGGAGTGCACTAGTTGTGAATTTTCAAATCTTCATCATTTTCAATCAAACAAGAATCCCTCGCAGTGGTGCACAACATATTATAGCAACATTTAACAGCTTAAGTAAAGCCCTTGGCCCCAAAGTTGTTCAAATTTTGCAGTAGATAACTTCAAATTGAGATGATTAAGTACTGAACTATGAGGAGTTCTTTTTATATTGATTAGTGAGAATTTTCGAACAACAGAAAAAATGAAATAAGGACTGTACCTCCCCACATAAGCATCTGCAGCCTGTGGCGAAAAGTATATGAGGACAAAGGAATTTCAAGTTTCCTTGCACAAAGCCAAGAGGGTCTTCTCTTTGGTTCTTCGAGTACTCTAGACTCTTCTTGGTCTTTTAAGTGGAAAGAAAAATGAATACAAGATAGGGGCATTATATATATATATATAGGCAAAGTCTTGGTCAAAGAATGGTCCACACCCCCCCACTTGGACCAATAGAAAACCAACACCATTTTTAAAAAAAAAAACACTACCACATTGTCTTCAAGAACCAAACTTTGCAAAGTTCAACTTTCGGTCCCAAACTTTACCTAATCGATCTAATTAAGGACATACGGGGTCTAAGTGAGTGCAGGGATGGCGATACATAATGCTTGGCTCACTTAGGCAAATCCCACATCGAAAAACGAGAGGAAAATCCTAGGCCATTTAAGTAAAGGATTGGACCTAACATTGTGAGGCGCCTTTTGGGGTGACCCCAAAGGGACAAAACCGTGATAGGCTGAGGCCCAAGAGCGGACAATACTTCACAGTGTTGGGCCAGTCATTGCAGGTGGTATCAGAGCCAACTCTCGACTAGTATGCTAGTGGGACAAATCTCAGCGAGGACACTAAGTCCTTACTGGGGGTGAGTGCAGGGACGGCAATACGTAATGCCTGGCTCACTTATGCAAATTTCACATCGAAAAACGAGAGGAAAGTCCTGGGCTATTTAAGTAAAGAATTGGACCTAACATTGTGAGGCGCCTTTTGGGGTGAGCCCAAAGGGACAAAATCGTGATGGGCTGAGGCCCAAGAGCGGACAATATTTCACAGTGTTGGGCCAGTTGTTACAGGTTATTTGTCCAATTTTTTTTGTTATGATAAAACACAAGAAATTGACTTTGAAGAAAATTTTGATTGCTATCGTGAACTGTTATTATAGAACTTACAGTTATAAAGAGTTCTAAATGTGATAATTAAAAAAGAACTCTTTTTTTAGTGATTAATTAACATTGGAAATGGTGCCATTGTCTAAAGATGACATCGGTAGGAGACGTAAGATCTGCACAAAGCTGGAGAACTTGAGATACCATTTGATAAAAATAGATGCGCAAATACAAGGTGCTAGATTACGTGGCAAGAATGTAATTGTCTTTACTAATAAATAGAATTAATTTTTATTTTAGAATTTGAGCTTGAAAATGAACTTGAAACTAGATATAACTTCTTTTAACATAGGTGCCTTTGATATTATTTTTGTCCATGTAGGAAGATTATAAGAATTGTTATGTTGGTTGATTGTAGGGAGAAAATATCATATAATATGCAAGGGAATAAAAATTAATGTTGTGTTAAATTATGTGTATCTTTAATTTCTGCAGTTCTTTATTTATTGTCTTCACAAAATAAAGAAATTATAGAAATTAAACATACATATATACTTTAACACGAAATTAAATTTTATTCTCTTTTTCTCCCAACAATCAATTAACATAGCAATTCTTATAATCTTTTTACAAGGAAGAAAATAAAATTAAAGGTACCTACAATAAAAGATGCTATATCTAGTTTCAAGTTCATTTTCAAGCTCAAGTTCTTTCCTCATATAAAAAGCAACTCTAACTATCATTAAAGACACCAATATATTCTTGCCTTATAATATAGCATCTCATATCTGATAATTCTTTTCTATCAAGTGTGGGTAAAACTCTCTAGCGCTATGTATATCTCACGCCTCCTATCAATGTCAGCATCAAACAACGACATCATCATTGTTGTACATAATCACAGGTCAAAAATAAACAAGAATCGTTTGAGGTATTATAGTTAGAGCTCACTATAACTATCATTTCTATAACAACAATTCATGATAATAATAAAATTTACTTTGAAATTGATTTTTTATGTTTTATAATAGCCAAAAAAAAGAAGGCAAACAATGCAGTTCTAAATAAAATTTATTAACTAAAATAGAAACATTAATATGAAGAAATATAATAAGCAAAAGGAAATAATTTAACTAACTTTAGTAGGGTGATGCTACTTTATGTAAAATGTGATGAAAATAAAATGTCATGATCTGGGATATTTATAGAGTAGTGTGATCTTAATTTCAAATATGAGTTATTAAGAATTTAATATGATAAAACTTGAAACGTCAAGATATGGAAGGAACATAAATCATTATCTTTTTTCATTTATAGAAATAAAATAAATTATATACCAAAGAAGTGTATTTGGTATTAAGAAAAATAATTTTCTAGAAAATATTTTATGAAAATAAATATTATTCTTATTTATATTTTAGATTTGGTTAGTAAAGAGATAACGTTATCACAAAAATATTTAGATACAATCTATGTAAATAGTATGAGAGTAGATGCATATCTATGTCACAGCCCAATGAAGGACCCAACTCCTAACCCTTTGAACAACCAAGGAATTGACTCTGGTGTTGAAAAAGAACCCATCATTTAGTTTAATCTCTAAGTTGGGTTCGAATAACGGGCTCAATCACAATTTAGGATTAAATTTTGGATCGAGATCAGGTCCCACATAAAGAAATCATTCTAAAATCATGTCTAGAATCAAGACTCAAGTTGTCAATGGAGGTCTCAAATTGGGTAATCTCGAATCGACTCCCAAATTTATCAAGGGAGGGTTAATTCACATCACGAGGTGGTACGTTGAGGGGATAGAGGTCAAGGTGTTTTGGTGGATTAGGTGCTGGGGTTGAAAAAAAATTCAAGAAGTCAATATATTTTTTAAATTGGAAAAAATTAAATTAATTTGAAAGATATTTTACAATATATTTAAGTCAACTAAAAGGGAGAAAAATGAAAAAGAAAATTCTCTATACCTAACACACCCTTAATTAGGAAGAAAAATCAGCACTACTAGTGTTTATCATAAATATTTATTATTATATTCATTTATATAGAATTATTATAGAATTAAAGGAAGAAAGTCTAGCCTAGGATTATGCCACATGACATAATGAGATAAAGCCATATGTTAACTTTAGGACTATAGTCAGTTAGGTAATAATTAGTTAGTATTTACTTTTAATTCTTACAACTTTTTAAAGATTCAAATTTTACAGTCACCTTTTTTACTACTTATTTATTTTAATTATTTACAGTTTTTAGCATATACCGAACATAATACTTGGAGTGCGAATTCAGTGTTGAAAAGGATGAAATAGATAGCAATGTGAGACTTGTCACTCAATCTATTCCCAAGAAAGAAAATTTTAAATATCTTGGGTCCATCATCCAGAGTAGTGACAATGTCGACGATGATGTCAAACATCGTATTAGGGAAACATAGACAAAATAGAGGCTTGCCTTTGGAGTATTATCTGATAGGAAGATACCATCTAAACTAAAAGGTAGGTTTTACAGAATGATGGTTAGACCATCTTTGTTGTGTGGGGTGGAGTGTTGGTCGATCAAAAACTCATATGTTTAGAAGATTCTGATCGCTGAGATAAGGATGTTGAGATGGATGTGTGGACATGTGCAGAGAAGAAGTACTGATGCTCCTGTTGGGAGGTGCGAGAGGTTGGATTTAGGGGCTATACAAAGGCATAGAGGTAGCCAGAAGAAGTATTGGGGGGAAGTGATCATACAAGATATGACGACACTTCATCTCACCGAGGACATGACCTTAGATAGAAAGAAGTGGATGTCGCATATTAGAGTAGCATGCTAATAGGCTACTAGGGATAGGTTAGTAGGATTAGTCGGGTCTTTATATCCTGTGGTGTCATTATCCATCTTATATTTGTTAATGTTATTATATTCACTTTCTATCATGCTTTCATTATTAGTTGTTTCTCGTTGTTTTTATTTTTCTTTTTTCCATATCTAGTTTATTCTACTTATAGATTTTTATAGCTATGGTTCCCCAGAAATAGCGTCTCTACCTCTATGAGGTAGTGGTAAAGTTTGCATACGTTTTACCCTGCCCAGACCCTACTTGTGGGATTCCCTAGGTATATAATTGTTGTAATTCTATTTCTTTTATTTTGGTGTTTGGTTAAGAGTAAACTCTTTTGAAGAAAATATCTTTGAATTTTAAGCTTCTACAATTATGAAAAATTTGAAAAATAGCAGATAAATAATTGTTATGGCAGCTCCTACTATTACGAAATAAATCATTAAGGGATATTATCTTCTTCTTTTTCTTTTCCAGTTTTCCCCTGTTTTTATCCAATTTCCTTTCATTTTTCTTTATAAAATTTAAAGTGCTCTTATACATATATGGGTGTGTGTGTGTGAGAGAGAGAAGGAAAGTCTCACTTAAAATATTATTTAAAATATTAGAATTTATATTTTAAAAAAAGTGTTGAAACACATTTATGAACATGTGTTTTTTCTTTATATAAATTATAAATAACTAAATTTATTATAAAGAAAATACAAAGAAACCAAAAAGATTATAACTTTTATTCATTATTGAAAATATTTGAATGAAAATAAAACACTATTAAAAGAACAATGAAAAACAAAGGGAATGAGTAGTGTCACATTTATAAAATTCAAAAAAATTGTGGAGGGAATAGTTCTAAAGCTACAATTAAACCATGCAAATGTTTGATAATTTTGACTGGAAGTGATGTTATTTGGAGTTAGTAAAAAATCGTTGATGTTCTGATGATGGAGTTGATTTCTGTGAAGTTAAAGAACAAACAAAAGAAGACCAAAAAAGCTCTTTCTAAGTGGAGTAAGGAGAAATTTAGTGATATTATCAAGTAGTTAGTGATAAGAGAAGAAATTGTCAGGCTTAAAGAAGGGCTAGTTGAAGAAAACCCAAGCTCTGATAATAGAACTATTCTTCAGAGAGCTCAAGCTAGTTGTGTTGAAATAATATTTGTATTATGAAGAGTAGTTTTGAAGATAAAAGACATGTTTGCAATGATTTACCAAGGATGGTAAAAATACTAAATTTTTTCACTATTTAACTAAGAAGAGAAGAAAAAGGTTGCATGTGATCATTGATGTTCTCATCATCCTTAATCACTACTATAACTTCTTGCATTATCTGAATGGGTAGAAAAAGCACCGATATGCATTTCACCTATTCATAAACAAAACAGACATGACTTATGATCAATACAATGTCCAACTCAAATAATGATTCATCATAGGAAAGGACTTATCTGCTACACTTGCTTTCAATGTAGCAACAAACATTGAGCCTGTACTCTACAAATTCATAAGTGAAAACTAAGCAAGTATTCTGAGTATTTGAAAGAAAACAGAAATATGAGCATAGAAAAACTCACTGTAGTGGTAGTATACTGAGCAATTTTAGCTTTCCTCTAGCTACTCTTGTTGTACTTTTTCATAAACCTATTGAGCTCCCACAGAGTTTTTGTATCAATTCTCTCTATGCCCCTCTTCATGGCGATCCGAAAAAAGGTAGGAGGGTTTTTAAAGGTAAATTCTCAAGATCTTCAGTGAGTTTTCTTATTTCTTCATTTGTCATCTCCCTCTTATTTTTTAGATCCGTATCTTTCTGAAGGTAAATTCTCAAGATCTTTAGTAAGTTTTCTGATTTCTTCATTTGCCATCTCCGTCTTATTTTTCAAATCCTTAGCCCTAGGTTTTTATGGAACTAGTATTCTACTGACCATATGAGAAACTCAGGGCTTCTTTTTATTTTTGTTGTTCTTCGATTTTTTACTACTTCCATAAGGTCTTTCAAAAGGTAGTTTGTCTTTTGCAAGAAGGAACTCGAAGTTATTATAACACTAATTCTCCTTTTGGATCCTCTTTACCCTCTCTAGAACTCCACCAATTACCGTGGGGTTGTCATTTGCTATAGCTGCAACACAGGTGGCCAAACTAAAAGGACTACTAGAGATTTGCTCACAAGCACAAAATAAAACAAGACTGCGATGGTTCTCCTTAGCTTCAACCTTCTTCACAAAACTTTTAACATGATCTAGCTCACCCTCTAACCTACTTTTAAGATTTTTAATCGCTACAATCGATATTAATACAGTTAACTTAATCCTAACCGTATCTAACTTTAGAAATCACGGTAGCTACCTCATCATTCCTACTAGGTTGGCTACCCCCACTACCACTGTCTCATCTATCGATAACCTCAACCCCACCACAGCCTCCTCAAGATAAAAAAAAAGTTTTGTGTTTAGGTTTTATGGTTTTTATTTCAGATGGATCTGTGAAAAAAATCATTTCTCCGCCAAAGTTTATACCCAGAAAACCAAGCCAATAAACGTTTCCCAAGCCACGACTATTGTTATAACCTCACTAGAGACATCTAAAATTTTGAAATTGAAAAAGGTACCACCTCGAATTCAAGATCTTTTGCTTGATAATTATGCCTCCTTGGGAGTTGTGCTCGATGACTATGATGGCATACCTCTATTAAAAGACTTAAATATAGTATTCATATTGGCATCTAAATGAATTAAAGCCAACTATGACAACTATCGAGGAGGCAAAATTAGTGATCAAAAGATCCTGAGTTTGAGGTGGTACCTTTTCTTATTTTGAAATATTAGATGTCTCTAGTACGGTTATACTAGTTGTGGTGGCTTAAGAAACATTCATCTTCTTAATTCTCCTAGTAAAAACTTTGCTAGAGAAATGATTATTTCCTTGATCCATCTGAAATGATAATTGTTACACCTCAAAAAAAACCTTTTCTTCTCCTCAAGAGGCTGTGGTAGGGCCGGGGTTGTAGATGGAGGAGACTATGATTACAGGGGGATAGCTAGCCTAGTTGGAATAATGAGGTAGGTACTATGATTTCTAAGGTTAAAGATAGGGTTAAGATTAAGTTAACTGGATCAGTGCCGATTGTTGCGATTAAAAATCTTAAAAGTAGGTTAGAGGGTGAGCTAGATCATATTAAAAGTTTTGTGAAGAAGGTTGAAGCTAAGGAGAAGCTTTGTAGTCTTGTTTTGGTTTGTGCTCATGAGAAAATCTCTAGTAGTCATTTAGTTTAGCCTCCTAGTGTTGCAGCTATTGCAAATGACAACCCCACGGTAATTGGTGGAGTTGTAGAGAGGGGGAAGAGGGTCCGAAAGGAGAATAAGTGTTATAATAACTTAGATTTCCTTCTTGAAAAGGATAGACTACTTTACAAAAGGCCTTATGGAAGTAGTAAAAATTCGAAGAACAACAAAAAAGAGAAGAAGCCCTCAGTTTCTCATAATTTCAGTAGGATACTAGTTTAAAAAGTACCAAGGGCTAAGGATCTAAAAAAATAAGAGGAAGATGATAAATGAAGAAATAAGTAAACTTACTGAAGATCTTGAGAATTTACCTTTAGAAAATCATCTTGCATTTGTATGGATTGCTATGAAGAGGGGAATAGAGAGAATTGATACAACACTGTGGGGGCTAGATAGGTTTGTGAAACAATATGACAAGAGTATCAAGAGGAATGCTGAAGTTTCTCAGTGTACTGCCACTACAGTGAGTTTTTCTATATTTAATTCATATTTCTGTGTGCTTTTAAATACTTAGAATGCTTACTTAGTTTTTACTTTTGATTTTGTAAAGTTTAGGCTCAATGTTTGCTGCTACACTGCAAGCAGGTGTAACAGGTAATAAGTCTTTTTCTATGATGAATCATTATTTGAATTAGATATTATATTGATCATACGCCATATCTATTTTGTTTTTGAGCGGGTGAAATGCATACCGGTGCTTCTTCTACGTCAGGTCATAGCACTTAATGATGTTAAAGATTATTGATTCTTACGTATGTTTTTGTTACAACAAAAATATCAGGAATCTTTTAAACTTCAGCTTATTTTGTGTTTTATATCTAAAGAATGGTTGATCCTATTTTCTAGAGCTTCTGGTATACATGGTCCATTCATTCATCTCACAACAAATGGTGGAAGAATGAGAGAGTTGCCAAGTTTAAACCTTTGATTAAAGTTTTCCCTATTTTTATTAATTGATAAATATGAATAAGAATGAATACGATCTATCAGGGGGAAAGATGTTAAAGTATGGTATGATATGGATGTTAATAGAAACTTGTATCAACTTTCATAAAATTAAAATTGAAATGACCCTAAAACGTTCCCGAAAATGTGCCTCGGAAGTGCCTGGAATCATAATTTCCATATGTCTCAAAATCCTGGCATGATATCAAAATTTTGACTTCATAGCCTTGTTTAGGAGATCAAATTGAGTGAGGATTGGGTCTAACCCCTATTAAGGTTAAACGATTGGCAATTTCTTTTTTCATAATGTTTCTTATCTAGAATCGATCCGCGAAAGTGCCGTGACACGCAGCTATCACAGACATGTATTAATTTTACCTCCGCTATAGGTACGTATCCCTTCGGGTTCCCCTTGCACCTATTCATGTCTAGGCCCTAGGCTTGGGTCGTGACAATTTTGGTATCAGAGTACTAGGTTGTTTGATACTCGGAGTCCAACACACCACGTCTATCAGAGTCTTGTTCATGCTTCTATTGTGCAGTACAACTATGTGCTAGAGGCTAAGAGGCATTTAGGAAATGTGTCACTTCTTCTTACTCTATGTAATGCTATAGAAGTTGAAGTAAGGTTTTCCCCTGCAAAGATTGTCCTTTGCTATGATAGATCATGCCTAACACAAGAGGAAGAAGAATCTGTACACCAAAGGACCAATTGGCTCATGGAGAGCTTCGAGACTCTTTCACTTTGCTTGCACAAGTTGTGGCTAACCAAGCTAACCAAGGGGCCCAAGCCCCTCATGCTCCTACACTGGCATCTCAGGTGAGATATTTCATGAGGATAAATCCCTTAGAATTCCATAGGCCAAAGGTAAGTGAGGACCCACAAGAGTTAATTGATGAGGTCTATAAGATTTTGGCTATCATAGCTATGAGTTTAGAGGATAAGATAGAGTTAGAGGCATACCAACTCAAAGGGATAGCACAAATATGGTACAATCAATGGAAGGAGGAGAATGGAGTCAACAATGTGGTTCGAAGGTAAGAATTCAAGGCTGCCTTTCTTAATCGATTCTTCCCTCTTGAGCTTAGGGAAGCTAAGTTGGTCGAATTATGAATTTAAGACAAGGGTCTATGAGTGTGAGGGAGTATGCCTCAAGTTGAACCAACTTTAAAGATATGCTCCATATTTGGTGGCTGACTCAAGATATAGGAAGAATAAATTTATAAAGGGTGTTTTCAACTTGGTGAGTAAGGATTGTCGGTCTGCCATATTGATTAGTGGCATGGACTTGTGATGTTTGATGACTTATGCTGAACAAATAGAGGAGGAGAATTTGATGAAGAGAAGGGGTCATGAGGCCAAGAAGGCCCATTTTGACGGAAAGCTCTAAAGTCACAAGGGTAGTCGGTTAGATCAAGGCCAAGAGTCTTCTCATAAGAGGGTTGCCAATGACTTTCCAAGGACCCAAGGTATTGGAGGTGTAGTTCCTAATGGTAGGTGTCCAAAATGTGGTAGGAGTCATAGTGGCCCATGCTTGAGGGACACAAATACTTGTTGTGGTTGTGGGGAAGTTAGGCATAATGTGATGGATTGCCATCAAAATCGCAATAAGGGTAAGGAGGTTTGTCCTCAAGGTGCTAATGTGGTTCCTTTGGGGAGAGGCGGTCAACAAGTTGGTGCACTAAGGCACAATTGGTTCTATGCACTCCAAGGAAGGCAAGGGGTTGATGAGGTTCCCGATGTTATCATCGGTATGTTAAAAGTCTTTGATTTTGATGTGTATGCATTGATTGATCCAGGTGCCAATATTTCTTTTGTTAACCCCTTTGTTGCCCAAAAGATCCATGTTGAGCCCGAACTATTGTGTGAGTCATATGAGGTATCTACTCCTATTGGTGTATCTATTGATGCTAGAAAGGTCTATAGTAATTGTCACATTTATATCTTGCATAAAATATTGCCTTGTGATCTTGTGGAGTTGGATATGGTTGATTTTGATTTTATTCTTAGGATGGATCGGTTGCATGCATACTATGCCTCTATTAATTGTAGAACCCATAGGGTCAAGTTTTAATTTCCCGATAAACCCATCCTTAAGTGGGAAAGTCATGATGTGTTGGTCAAGGGTAGGTTCATCTTTTGGATTAAAGCCCATAAGTTGATCTCTAAGGGGCGTCTTTATCATCTTGTAAGGGTTAGGGATGTGGAGTGCAAGGTCTTTCCCATAAAGTTGGTTCCTAAATGAGTTTCTTGATGTCTTTCCAAATGACCTTCCCGGTGTTCCTCCCTAAAAAGGAAATAGATTTTGGTATAGACCTCCTCCTTGATACTCAACCCATTTCTCCTCCCCCTTACCATATGGCCCCAGCGGATTTAAAAGAATTGAAGGAGCAATTGAGGGATTTGTTGGATAAGGGTTTCATTAGGACTAGCCAATCACCTTAGGATGCACTGGTGTTGTTTTTGAAAAAGAAGGATAGGTCCCTTAGAATGTGTATTAATTACCGTCAACTTAATAGGGTCACCATCAAGAATAGGTATACTCTTCCAAGAATTGATGATTTGTTTGACCAATCGCAAGGGGCTAGCCATTTCTCTAAGATTGATCTTCGGTCTGGGTATCATTAAGTGAAGGTAAGGGAGTATGATATTCCAAAGATGGTATTCCAAACTAGGTATGGGCATTATGATTTTTTTGTGATGTCTTTTGGGTTGACTAATACACCGGCTATCTTCATGGATCTTATGAATAGGGTCTTCAGACCCTACCTTAATTCGTTTATTGTGATTTTCATTGATGATATTTTGATCTATTCTCATAGTGAGGAGGAGTATGTAGCTCATTTGAGCAAAGTGTTACAAATATTGAGGGAGGAGAAGTTGTATGCTAAATATGAGAAGTACAAATTTTGGTTGAAAGAAGTTGCCTTTCTAGGTCACGTGGTATTGGGAGATGGTATTAAGATGGATCCTAAAAAGATAGATGTGATTAGAAATTGGCCTAGCTTGTTGACCCCATCGGATATTAGGAGGTTCTTAGGCTTAGAGGGTTACTATCAAAGGTTTGTGAATAGGTTTTCTTCTATTGCTTCTCTCATAACTAAATTGACGCAAAAGAAGGCTAAGTTTTTATAGACTGATGAGTGTGAGAGGAGCTTGCAAACCTTGAAAGATAAGATTATGTATGCTCCTATTTTGTCACTATTGGAATGGCTAGAAGGATTTGTTGTGCAGTGTAATGCTTCTAAAGTTGATTTGGGTTGTGTTCTAAATCAAAATGGTAAGGTCATAGCCTATGCTTCTAGGCAACTCAAAATGGATGAAAAAAACTACCCTACTCATGATTTTGAATTTGCTGCCGTGGTTTTTGCTATAAAGATTTGGTACTATTATTTGTATAGGGTGCATTTCTAGGTGTTGACCGATCATAAGAGTCTCCAATATGTCTCCACTAAAAAAGACCTTAACTTGAGACAAAGGAGATAGTTAGAACTCCTTAAGGACTATGATATGAGTGTGCATTATCATCTAGGTAAGGCTAATATGGTGGCGGATGCTTTAAGTAAGGTGTCTATGGGTAGCCTAGCTCATGTTGATGGTGGTGATAAGGAGGTGGCTAGAAAGGTCCATCATTTGGCTAGAACCAATGGTTTAAGTAGTGTGTCTATGTGTAGCCTAGCTCATGTTGATGGTGGTGATAGAGAGGTATCTAGGGTGGTCATCGGTTGGCTAGATTTGGAGTTAGGTTGGAAGAGGTAAACAATGGTGGTGATATTGTTTTTGATGGTTCTAAATCTTCATTGGTTAGGGAGGTGAAAGCTAAGCAAGATCCCTCCTAGTTGAAATTGAAGACCTTGGTTAGTGATGGAAAGGTGGAGGTTTTCTCCCAAGGGGGACATGGTACACTTAGATACCATGGTAGGTTGTGTGTCCTTGTGTTATTGGCTTAAGAGAGAGGATTCTTGATGAGGTTCATGGTTCTTCCCACTCTGTTCACCCCGGTTCTACTAAAATGTATAGAGATTTGAGAGAGGTATATTGGTGGGGAGGCATGAAGAAAGACATTGCCAAATTTGAGTCTAGTTGCTATAGTTGCCAACAAGTCACGGCCGAACATCAAAGGTCGGTGGCCTACCCCTAGACATAGAGGTTCCTACTTGGAAGTAGAAAGAGACTAATATGGATTTTGTAGTTAGGTTGCCCAAGACTAGGAAGGTTTTTGATTCCATTTGGGTTGTGGTTGATAGAATGACAAAATATTGGCTCACTTTTTACCAGTTAAAACCATACATAGGGCTAAAGATTATTCTACGTTATACATCTATGACTGGGTAAGATTGCATGAGGTTTTTTTATCCATCATATTGGATCATGGGGCTCAATTTACTTCACATTATTAGAGGTATTTCCAAAAGGGTCTTGTTACAAAGGTTAAGCTTAGTATGACCTTCCACCCTCAAACGGATGGCCAAGCTGAAAGGACTATTCAAACCCTTGAGTATATGCTTATAGCTTGTGTATTGGAGCTTAAGGCTAGTTGGGATGATCAATTTCTATTGATTGAGTTTTCATATAACAATAGCTATCATTCTAGCATCGGTATAGCTCCTTTTGAAGCCCTTTATGATAGATGTTGTGGATCACCAGTTAGGTGATTTGATGTTGGTGAGGTGGCTCTATTGGGACCAGATCTGGTCATGGAGGGTCTTAAGAAGGTTAGGATGATTAGGGAGGTTATAGACGGCCCAAAGTTGCCAAAAGTCCAATGTCGATGTGAGGAGAAGGGATCTTCAATTTAAAGTTGGTGATTGGGTTTATTTGAAGGTGTCACCCATGGAGGGTGTGGTTCATTTTGGTAAGAAGGACAAGTTGAGCTCTAGATATGTGGGTTCTTATAGGGTGGCAAGAAGGGTTGGTAAGGTGTCCTATGAGTTGGATTTGCCTAGAGAAATGGAATTGGTTCATTCGGTCTTTCATGTGTCTATGTTGAGGAAGTGTGTGGGTGATCCTAATACTATTGTGTCTCTTGATATAGTGGGGCTAGTTTAGGTTGACTTGACATATGAAGAGGTTCCAGTAGAGATCTTGGATAGGTAAGTGAAGAGGTTGAGGAATAAGGAAGTTGCTTCTGTTAAGGTCCTTTGGAGGAACCAACAAGTCGAAGGTGCTACTTGGGAGGCTGATGTAGACATGCAAAAGCGATATCCTTATCTTTTCCACTCCATTCAAGCCTAAGGTATCCATATACGTCCTTTATGTGATTTCAAGTCTAAATTCAGCCCATAAAATTTACATACATTCATGTTTAAATCGATAAGTTCATGAAGATTTTACTCTTATGTTGAGAGTTTTGAAATGATGTTTAAGTGCATCGTTGCATCCTTATGTGGGCTGAAATTGTCATGTTTGTGCTCTTCATATGTGTTTCTTTGATATTGGGGAATGAATATTTCCAAGAGGTAGATATTGAAACAACCCAAAAAGTGCCCGAAAATATGCCTTAGAAGTGCCCGGAATCGTAATTTCTGTATATGTCAAAACTCGTGCAAGGTCACGTGGTATTGGGAGATGGTATTAAGATGGATCCTAAAAAGATAGATGTGATTAGAAATTGGCCTAGCTTGTTGACCCCATCGTATGGGTTGCCTAACTCTAACCCCGATTTAAGAGCAAATGATTAGCAATTTCATTTTTCTTAATTTTCCATATCTAGAATCGATGTGTCGCGAACATCTATTAATTTTGCCTCCATGAAAAGTCCGCATTGTGGACCGGAACGGACATATGTATTTTGCCGCTAGTGATTTTTATCTCGAATCAAGGCTTTTGGGTCTTGGGCCTAAGTGTTCCCAAGCGTGAAAATATCTATACTTAGTCATATTTCACCTTCATATCATCCAAAATATTCCCCAATATTCATTCAAACAGCCAAATATTTTACTCCTAAACTCAAGTCTCAAAACTCATCTATATCTTAAGGCTCACATTCAAGCTTCAAGTCTCCATCTCCGATCTTCATCAATCTATTCTCCAAAGTTAAGATATGTGGGTTTCTTTCATGGGTTCCTGTCACGTCCCAGTTTATGGGCCGTGACTGACACCCATTTAGGGTGT